>WFAB01002715.1:0-28504 GCA_018977245.1 Lethenteron camtschaticum | reverse complement strand
TTTTTAACCCTTTTATTTGGCAACAAAACTTGCATTGCCTTTGAGTTGTGCGCCTTTTGGCGTCATCTGGTCCAACACCATGTGAGACTAGGCTCTAAGAAAAGCTGTCTCGGGTGTGGACCAATAAACTTCAAGGACAGTGCATACAATATCAGAGTTGTGTTTTTTGTTTGCATTATGACTGCAGGTATTGTGGTCATGCAAACATGACTCCTTGTAAAAAGCTGTCAGTTTTGTTGCCAGATAGAAGGGTAAAAAACAATTATCATGCTTGAAATCGCTTTAAACTCTTGTCATTGTAGTGCGTATTTAATGTGGCTTTAATGTAGGAAAAAAACATTTATTACAAAGTCTATTTAATTAAGTAGAACGTGTTGTATTTATTTATTTAAAGTTGCAGCATTTTGATGTGACGTCACATTTCTGCACTCTGATGTTGTAGGAGAAAACATTTATTACAAGTCTAATTCATCTTCTTGGTTCTTTCGGTAAAGTCACGTAGAAGGAAGTAATACAATAATAAAACATAATAAAATAATTCTCACGACGTTTCGGCCACAACGCAAGCAGCCGTCCTCAGGTGCATTGTTGCCGAAACGTCGTGAGAATTATTTAATTATGTTTTATTATCATTATGTTTATTATGTTTTATTTTTATTATTTTATTATTTCCCTTCTACGTGACTTTACCGAAAGAACCAAGAAGATGAATCCCTGCAGTCACGAAAGCTTTACATCGAAAAGTCTATTTAATTAATTACAACGTGTTGTCTGTATTCATTTATTTAAAGTTGCAGCATTTTGATGTGACGTCACATTTCTCACCCTCCCCCCTCCCTCGTCACATGACGTCACAAATGTCTGACCCCCACCCCACCCCCTAGGTGCGTGACGTCATTTATGGACGGTCCATTCGCTTGGGATGACGTCTGCCGCTGGGGAGACAAAGGCGGCCGGGCGTGGTTTGATTAGCGAATTGCAATTTTGTGAACGCGTGATGGAGAGGCCATTGTTGCAATGATGCCGTCAAATTATGAACTTAAAAGTTGTGGATTGCTTCCGAAGTATACTCGTTAAAATGTTTTCGTTGAAATAGAAACATTCGGACGTGATGGCATATTGTGAAGATAAATAAGTAAAGTTATAAGCAGGATGATGAAAAAAATAATTCTGATGAGAAAGCGATTGGACTTTTCACATCGCGTTGTTACAAATTGAGTGGGTGGGTGAGTGAGTGGGTGGGTGGGTGAGTGGGTGGGTGGGTGGGTGAGTGGGTGGGTGGGTGAGTGAGTGGGTGGGTGGGTGAGTGAGTGAGTGGGTGAGTGGGTGGGTGGGTGGGTGAGTGAATGGGTGGGTGAGTGGGTGGGTGAGTGGGTGGGTGGGTGGATGAGTGGGTGGGTGAGTGGGTGGGTGAGTGAGTGAGTGAGTGGGTGAGTGGGTGGGTGAGTGAGTGGGTGGGTGAGTGGGTGGGTGAGTGGGTGGGTGATGGGTGAGTGGGTGAGTGAGTGAGTGGGTGAGTGGGTGGGTGGATGGGTGAGTGGGTGGTGGGTGGGTGAGTGAGTGGGTGGGTGGGTGAGTGAGTGGGTGGGTGGGTGAGTGAGTGGGTGGGTGGGTGAGTGGGTGGGTGAGTGGGTGGGTGAGTGGGTGGGTGGATGGGTGAGTGGGTGGGTGGGTGGGGTGAGTGAGTGGTGGGTGGGTGAGTGAGTGGGTGGGTGGGTGAGTGAGTGGGTGGGTGGGTGAGTGAGTGGGTGGGTGGGTGGGTGAGTGGGTGGGTGAGTGGGTGGGTGGGTGAGTGGGTGGGTGAGTGAGTGGGTGGGTGGTGAGTGAGTGGGTGAGTGGGTGAGTGGGGTGGGTGGGTGAGTGGGTGGGTGAGTGGGTGGGTGGGTGAGTGGGTGGGTGAGTGAGTGGGTGGGTGGGTGAGTGAGTGGGTGAGTGGGTGAGTGGGTGGGTGGGTGAGTGGGTGGGTGAGTGGGTGGGTGAGTGGGTGGGTGAGTGGGTGAGTGGGTGAGTGAGTGAGTGGGTGAGTGGGTGGGTGGATGGGTGAGTGGGTGGGTGGGTGGGTGAGTGAGTGGGTGGGTGGGTGGGTGAGTGAGTGGGTGGGTGGGTGAGTGAGTGGGTGGGTGGGTGAGTGGGTGGGTGAGTGGGTGGGTGAGTGGGTGGGTGAGTGGGTGGGTGGGTGAGTGGGTGGGTGGGTGAGTGGGTGGGTGGGTGAGTGGGTGGGTGAGTGAGTGAGTGGGTGAGTGGGTGGGTGGATGGGTGAGTGGGTGGGTGGGTGAGTGAGTGGGTGGGTGGGTGAGTGAGTGAGTGGGTGAGTGGGTGGGTGGGTGGGTGAGTGAATGGGTGGGTGAGTGGGTGGGTGAGTGGGTGGGTGGGTGGATGAGTGGGTGGGTGAGTGGGTGGGTGAGTGAGTGAGTGGGTGAGTGGTGGGTGAGTGAGTGGGTGAGTGGGTGGGTGAATGAGTGGGTGGGTGAGTGGGTGGATGAGTGGGTGGTGGGTGGATGAGTGGGTGGGTGAGTGGGTGGGTGAGTGAGTGGGTGAGTGGGTGGGTGAGTGGGTGGGTGAATGAGTGGGTGAGTGGGTGGGTGAATGAGTGGGTGGGTGAGTGGGTGAGTGGGTGGGTGAGTGGGTGGGTGAATGAGTGGGTGGGTGAGTGGGTGGGTGAGTGGGTGGGTGAGTGGGTGGGTGGGTGGATGAGTGGGTGGGTGAGTGGGTGGGTGAGTGAGTGGGTGAGTGGGTGGGTGAGTGAGTGGGTGAGTGGGTGGGTGAATGAGTGGGTGGGTGGATGAGTGGGTGAGTGAGTGGGTGAGTGAATGAGTGGGTAGGTGACTGAGTGGGTGAGTGGGTGAGTGTGTGAGTAGGTGGGTGAGTGGGTGAGTGAGTGGGTGACTGAGTGAGTGCGTGGGTGAGTGAGTGAGTGGGTGAGTGAGTGAGTGGGTGACTGAGTGAGTGTGTGGGTGAGTGGGTGAGTGAGCGAGTGAGTGAGTGGGTCAGTGGGTGAGTGTGTGAGTAGGTGACTGCGTGAGTGTGTGAGTGGCTGCGCGGGTGATTTAAAATCGATTAATCGTTCAGCCCTACGCACGAAAGCGCTGCTGCTGATGTTGCTGACTGCACTTGCCCCAAAAATCAGCCCGCAGTGGTGGTTACCTGGGGGACCTTTCCTTTTGTGCCGCACGCGTAACGCGACCCCATCCCGAGGGGGGTGGTAGAGATAGATCGGACACTGAACAGGACTGTCAGTGTCACGGTGAGTGTGCGTGTGTATACACAGCCCACACACACAGCCCACACACAGCCCACAGACACACACACAGACACACACAGACACACACACACACATAGCACACACACACACAGCCCACACACACACATAGCACACACACACACAGCACACACACACAGCCCACACACACAGCCCACACACACAGCCCACACACACACAGACACACAGCCACACATAGCACACACACACAGCACACACACACAGCACACAGCCCACACACACACAGCCCACACACACACAGCCCACACACAGCCCACACACACACAGCCCACACACACAGCCCACACACACACACACACAGACACACACACACACAGCCCACACACACACATCCCACACACACAGCCCACACACACACACACAGACACACACACACACACCCCCACACAGCACACACACACAGACACAGCCACACACACAGCCACACACACAGACACACTGCCACACACAGCCCACACACACACAGCCCACACACACAGCCCACACACACAGCCCACACACAGCCCACACACACAGACACACACACACAGACACACACACACTGCCCCACACACACACACAGCACACACACACACAGCACACACAGCCCACACACAGCACACACAGCACACACACACACAGCACCCACACACAGCCAACACACACACACAACTCACACACATACACACACACACAGCCCACACACACACAGCCCACACACACACTGCCCACACACACACACACTGCCCACACACACACAGCCCACACACACACAGCCCACACACACACACAGCCCACACACACACACAGCCCACACACACACAGCCCACACACACACACAGCCCACACACACACAGCCCACACACACACTGTCTAAACACTGCCCACACACACACACACAGGCCACACACAAACAGCCCACACACACACACACAGCCCACACACACAGCCCACACACACACACATTGTCTAAACACAGCCCACACACACAGCCCACACACACACAGCCCACACACACACTGCCCACACACACTGCCCACACACACACACACATCCCACACACACACACACAGCCCACACACACACATTGTCTAAACACTGCCCACACACACACACAGGCCACACACACAAACAGCCCACACACACACAGCCCACACACACATTGTCTAAACACTGCCCACACACACACAGCCCACACACACACACAGCCCACACACACTGCCCACACACACACAGCCCACACACACACACAGCCCACACACACACACTGCCCACACACACACACTGTCTAAACACTGCCCACACACACACAGCCCACACACACACACAGCCCACACACACACACTGCCCACACACACACACTGTCTAAACACTGCCCACACACACTGCCACACACACACACAGGCAGCAGCGTGGACTTATCTGGGCCGGAGTCAAGTTCACCAGGAGGATCTGTGTCGGACTATCAAGAAGGTTCCGTGCAGTCGGAAGTTGGGGTGAGTGGGTGAGTGGGTGAGTGAGTGGGTGAGTGGGTGGGTGAGTGAGTGAGTGGGTGAGTGAGTGGGTGGGTGGGTGAGTGAGTGGGTGAGTGGGTGAGTGAGTGGGTGAGTGAGTGGGTGAGTGAGTGAGTGGGTGAGTGGGTGGGTGGTGGGTGGTGAGTGAGTGAGTGGTGAGTGAGTGAGTGGGTGAGTGAGTGAGTGGGTGGGTGGGTGAGTGGGTGAGTGAGTGGGTGAGTGAGTGGGTGAGTGAGTGAGTGGGTGGTGGATGAGTGAGTGAGTGGGTGAGTGAGTGAGTGGGTGTGTGGGTGGGTGAGTGAGTGAGTGGGTGGGTGGGTGAGTGAGTGAGTGGGTGAGTGAGTGGGTGAGTGGGTGGGTGAGTGAGTGAGTAGGGTGAGTGGGTGAGTGAGTGGGTGAGTGAGTGAGTGGGTGAGTGGGTGGGGTGAGTGAGTGGGTGGGTGAGTGGGTGGGTGGGTGAGTGGGTGAGTGAGTGGGTGAGTGAGTGAGTGGGTGGGTGAGTGGGTGAGTGAGTGAGTGGGTGGGTGAGTGAGTGAGTGGGTGGTGGGTGAGTGAGTGAGTGGGTGAGTGAGTGGGTGAGTGGGTGGGTGAGTGAGTGAGTGGGTGAGTGGGGGGTGAGTGAGTGAGTGGGTGGGTGGGTGAGTGAGTGGGTGAGTGAGTGGGTGAGTGGGTGGGTGAGTGAGTGAGTGGGTGAGTGGGTGGGTGAGTGAGTGGGTGAGTGAGTGAGTGAGTGGGTGAGTGAGTGAGTGAGTGGGTGGGTGGGTGGTGGGTGGGTGAGTGAGTGAGTGGGTGGGTGGGTGGGTGAATGAGTGGGTGAGTGGGTGAGTGGGTGGGTGAGTGAGTGGGTGGAGTGAGTGGGTGAGTGGGTGGGTGGGTGGGTGAGTGGGTGGGTGGGTGGGTGGGGTGAGTGGGTGGGTGGGTGGGTGAGTGGGTGGGTGGGTGGGTGCGTGGGTGGGTGGGTGAGTGGGTGGGTGGGTGCGTGGGTGAGTGAGTGAATGAGTGGGTGAGTGGGTGGGTGGGTGAGTGAGTGGGTGGGTGAGGGGTGAGTGGGTGGGTGAGTGGGTGGGTGAGTGAGTGGGTGAGTGGTGAGTGAGTGGGTGGGTGAGTGGGTGGGTGGGTGAGTGGGTGAGTGGGTGAGTGGGTGGGGGAGTGAGTGGGTGAGTGAGTGAGTGAATGAGTGGGTGAGTGGGTGGATGGGTGAGTGAGTGGGTGGGTGAGGGGTGGGTGGGGTGAGTGAGTGGGTGAGTGGGTGGGTGAGTGGGTGAGTGGGTGGGTGAGTGGTGAGTGGGTGGGTGAGTGGGTGGGTGGGTTGGTGAGTGAGTGGGTGAGTGGGTGGGTGAGTGGGTGAGTAGGTGGGTGAGTGGGTGAGTGAGTGAGTGAGTGGGTGGGTGGGTGGGTGGGTGAGTGAGTGAGTGAGTGGGTGAGTGAGTGGGTGAGTGGTTGAGTGGGTGGGTGGATGAGTGGGTGGGTGGGTGCGTGGGTGAGTGAGTGAATGAGTGGGTGAATGGTGGGTGGGTGAGTGAGTGGGTGGGTGAGGGTGAGTGGGTGAGTGAGTGGGTGGGTGGGTGAGTGAGTGGGTGAGTGGGTGGGTGAGTGGGTGAGTGGGTGGGTGGGTGGGTGAGTGAGTGAGTGAGTGGGTGAGTGAGTGGGTGAGTGGGTGAGTGGGTGGGTGGGTGAGTGGGTGAGTGGGTGAGTGAGTGAGTGAGTGGGTGGGTGAGTGAGTGGTGAGTGGTGGGTGAGTGGTGAGTGGGTGGGTGGGTGGGTGAGTGAGTGAGTGGGTGAGTGAGTGGGTGAGTGGGTGAGTGGGTGGTGGGTGAGTGGGTGAGTGGGTGAGTGAGTGAGTGAGTGGGTGGGTGGGTGGGTGAGTGAGTGAGTGGGTGAGTGAGTGGGTGAGTGGGTGAGCGGGTGGGTGGGTGAGTGGGTGAGTGAGTGGGTGGGTGGGTGGGTGAGTGGGTGAGTGGGTGGGTGAGTGAGTGAGTGGGTGGTGGGTGGGTGAGTGAGTGAGTGAGTGGGTGGGTGAGTGGGTGAGTGAGTGGGTGAGTGGGTGGGTGAGTGGGTGAGTGGGTTAGTGGGTGGGTGAGTGGGTGAGTGGGTGGGTGAGTGAGTGAGTGGGTGAGTGAGTGGGTGGGTGGGTTGGTGGGTGATTGGGTGGGTGGGCGAGTGGGTGCGTGGGTGGGTGCGTGGGTGAGTGGGTGGGTGAGTGAGTGGGTGAGTGGGTGGGTGAGTGGTGGGTGAGAGGTGAGTAAACGATGTTGAGTCTATGGGGCAGTGTTGAGTGTATGGTGCAGTGTTGAGTGTATGGTGCAGTGTTGAGTCTATGGGCAGTGTTGAGTCTATGGGCAGTGTTGAGTCTATGGTGCAGTGTTGAGTGTATGGTGCAGTGTTGAGTGTATGGTGCAGTGTTGAGTCTATGGTGCAGTGTTGAGTGTATGGCGCAGTGTTGAGTCTATGGGCAGTGTTGAGTCTATGGGCAGTGTTGAGTCTATGGGCAGTGTTGAGTCTATGGGCAGTGTTGAGTCTATGGTGCAGTGTTGAGTCTATAGGCAGTGTTGAGTCTATGGGCAGTTTTGAGTATATGAGCAGTGTTGAGTCTATGGGCAGTTTTGAGTCTATGGTGCAGTGTTTAGTCTATGGGCATTGTTGAGTCTATGGGCAGTGTTGAGTCTATGGGCAGTGTTGAGTCTATGGGCAGTGTTGAGTCTATGGGCGGTGTTGAGTCTATGGGCAGTGTTGAGTCTATGGGCATTGTTGAGTCTATGGTGCAGTGTTTAGTCTATGGGCAGTGTTGAGTCTATGGGCAGTGTTGAGTCTATGGCAGTGTTGAGTCTATGGGCAGTGTTGAGTCTATGGGCAGTGTTGAGTCTATGGTGCAGTGTTGAGTCTATAGGCAGTGTTGAGTCTATGGGCAGTGTTGAATCTATGGGTAGTGCTGAGTCTATGGGTAGTGTTGAGTCTATGGGCAGTGTTGAGTATATGGGCAGTGTTGAGTCTATGGGCAGTGTTGAGTCTATTGGGCAGTGTTGAGTCTATGGGCAGTGTTGAGTCTATGGTGCAGTGTTGAGTCTATGGGTAGTGTTGAGTCTATGGGCAGTGTTGAGTCTATGGGCAGTCTTGAGTCTATTGGGCAGTGTTGAGTCTATGGGCAGTGTTTGAGTCTATGGGCAGTGTTGAGTCTATGGGTAGTGTTGAGTCTATGGTGCAGTTTAGAGTCTATGGGCAGTGTTGAGTCTATGGGCAGTGTTGAGTCTATGGCAGTGTTGAGTCTATGGGCAGTGTTGAGTCTATGGGCAGTGTTGAGTCTATGGGCAGTGTTGAGTCTATGGGCAGTGTTGAGTCTATGGTACAGTGTTGAGTCTATGGGCAGTGTTGAGTCTATGAGTAATGTTGAGTCTATGGGCAGTGTTGAGTCTATGGCGCAGTGTTGAGTCTATGGGCAGTGTTGAGTCTATGGTGCAGTTTAGAGTCTATGGGCAGTGTTGAGTCTATGGTGCAGTGTTGAGTATATGGTGCAGTGTTGAGTCTATGGTGCAGTTTAGAGTCTATGGGCAGTGTTGAGTCTATGGTACAGTGTTGAGTCTATGGGCAGTGTTGAGTCTATGGGGCAGTGTTGAGTCTATGGGCAGTGTTGAGTCTATGGGCAGTGTTGAGTCTATGGTGCAGTGTTGAGTCTATGGGTAGTGTTGAGTCTATGGACAGTGTTGAGTCTTTGGGCAGTGTTGAGTCTATGGGCAGATCTCTGTGTGGTGAGTCTGTGTGTCTCTGTGTGGTGAGTCTGTGGGTCTCTGTGTGGTGAGTCTGTGGGTCTCTGTGTGATGAGTCTGTGAGTCTCTGTGTGGTGAGTCTGTGGGTCTCTGTGTGGTGAGTCTATGGGTCTCTGTGTGATGAGTCTATGGGTCTCTGTGTGGTGAGTCTGTGAGTCTCTGTGTGGTGAGTCTATGGGTCTCTGTGTGGTGAGTCTGTGGGTGTCTGTGTGATGAGTCTGTGAGTCTCTGTGTGGTGAGTCTGTGGGTCTCTGTGTGGCGAGTCTGTGGGTCTCTGTGTGGTGAGTATGTGGGTCTCTGTGTGGTGAGTCTATGGGTCTCTGTGTGGTGAGTCTGGGTCTCTGTGTGGTGAGTCTGTGGGTCTCTGCGTGGTGAGTCTGTGGGTCTCTGTGTGGTGAGTCTGTGGGTCTCTGCTTGGTGAGTCTATGGGTCTCTGTGTGGTGATTCTGTGGGTCTCTGTGCGATGAGACTGTGGGTCTCTGTGTGGTGAGTCTGTGGGTCTCTGTGTGGTGAATCTGTGGGTCTCTGTGTGGTGAGTCTGTGGGTATCTGTGTGGTGAGTCTGTGGGTCTCTGTGTAGTGAGTCTGTGGGTCTCTGTGTGGTGAGTCTGTGGGTCTCTGTGTGATGAGTCTGTGGGTCTCTGTGTGGTGAGTCTGTGGGTCTCTGTGTGGTGAGTCTGTGGGTCTCTGTGTGGTGAGTCTGTGGGTCTCTGTGTGGTGAGTCTGTGGGTCTTTGTGTGGTGAGTCTGTGGGTCTCTGTGTGGTGAGTCTGTGGGTTTCTGTGTGGTGAGTCTGTGGGTCTCTGTGTGGTGAGTCTGTGGGTCTCTGTGTGATGAGTCTATGGATCTCTGTGTGGTGAGTCTGTGGGTTTCTGTGTGGTGAGTCTGTGGGTCTCTGTGTGGTGAGTCTATGGGTCTCTGTGTGGTTAGTCTATGGTCTCTGTGTGGTGAGTCTGTGGGTCTCTGTGTGGTGAGTCTGTGGGTCTCTGTGTGGTGAGTCTGTGGGTCTCTGTGTGGTGAGTCTGTGGGTCTCTGTGTGGTGAGTCTGTGGGTCTCTGTGTGGTGAGTCTGTGGGTGTCTGTGTGACGAGTCTGTGAGTCTCTGTGTGGTGAGTCTATGGGTCTCTGTGTGGTTAGTCTATGGGTCTCTGTGTGGTGAGTCTGTGGGTCTCTGTGTGGTGAGTCTGTGGGTCTCTGTGTGGTGAGTCTGTGGGTCTCTGTGGGGTGAGTCTGTGGGTCTCTGTGTGGTGAGTCTGTGGGTCTCTGTGTGGTGAGTCTGTGGGTCTCTGTGGGGTGAGTCTGTGGGTCTCTGCGTGTTGAGTCTGTGGGTCTCTGTGTGGTGAGTCTGTGGGTCTCTGTGTGGTGAGTCTGTGGGTCTCTGTGTGGTGAGTCTGTGGGTCTCTGTGTGGTGAGTCTGTGGGTCTCTGTGTGGTGAGTCTGTGGGTCTCTGTGTGGTGAGTCTGTGGGTCTTGTGTGGTGAGTCTGTGGTCTCTGTGTGGTGAGTCTGTGGGTCTTTGTGTGGTGAGTCTGTGGGTCTCTGTGTGGTGAGTCTGTGGGTCTCTGTGTGGTGAGTCTGTGGGTCTCTGTGTGGTGAGTCTGTGGGTCTTTGTGTGGTGAGTCTGTGGGTCTCTGTGTGGTGAGTCTGTGGGTCTTTGTGTGGTGAGTCTGTGGGTCTCTGTGTGGTGAGTCTGTGGGTCTCTGTGTGGTGAGTCTGTGGGTCTCTGTGTGGTCAGTCTGTGGGTTTCTGTGGTGAGTCTGTGAGTCTCTGTGTGGTGAGTCTGTGGGTCTCTGTGTGGTGAGTCTGTGGGTCTCTGTGTGGTGAGTCTGTGGGGTCTCTGTGGGGTGAGTCTGTGGGTCTCTGTATGGTGAGTCTGTGGGTCTCTGTGTGGTGAGTCTGTGGGTCTCTGTGTGGTGAGTCTATGGGTCTCTGTGTGATGAGTCTGTGGGTCTCTGTGTGGTGAGTCTGTGGGTCTCTGTGTGAGTGAGTCTGTGGGTCTCTGTGTGAGTGAGTCTGTGGGTCTCTGTGGGGTGAGTCTGTGGGTCTCTGTGTGGTGAGTCTGTGGGTCTCTGTGTGGTGAGTCTGTGGGTCTCTGTGTGGTGAGTCTGTGGGTCTCTGTGTGGTGAGTCTGTGGGTCTCTGTGGGGTGAGTCTGTGGGTCTCTGTGTGGTGAGTCTGTGGGTCTCTGTGTGGTGAGTCTGTGGGTCTCTGTGGGGTGAGTCTGTGGGTCTCTGCGTATTGAGTCTGTGGGTCTCTGTGTGGTGAGTCTGTGGGTCTCTGTGTGGTGAGTCTGTGGGTCTCTGTGTGGTGAGTCTGTGGGTCTCTGTGTGGTGAGTCTGTGGGTCTCTGTGTGGTGAGTCTGTGGGTCTCTGTGTGGTGAGTCTGTGGGTCTTTGTGTGGTGAGTCTGTGGGTCTCTGTGTGGTGAGTCTGTGGGTCTCTGTGTGGTGAGTCTGTGGGTGTCTGTGTGGTGAGTCTGTGGGTCTCTGTGGGGTGAGTCTGTGGGTCTCTGTGTGGTGAGTCTGTGGGTCTCTGTGTGGTGAGTCTGTGGGTCTCTGTGGGTGAGTCTGTGGGTCTCTGTGTGGTGAGTCTGTGAGTCTCTGTGTGGTGTGTCTGTGGGTCTCTGTGTGGTGAGTCTGTGGGTCTCTGTGTGGTGAGTCTGTGGGTCTCTGTGTGGTGAGTCTGTGGGTCTCTGTGTGGTGAGTCTGTGGGTCTCTGTGTGGTGAGTCTGTGGGTCTCTGTGTGGTGAGTCTGTGGGTCTCTGTGGGGTGAGTCTGTGGGTCTCTGTGTGGTGAGTCTGTGAGTCTCTGTGTGGTGAGTCTGTGGGTCTCTGTGTGGTGAGTCTGTGGGTCTCTGTGTGGTGAGTCTGTGGGTCTCTGTGTGGTGAGTCTGTGGGTCTCTGTGTGAGTGAGTCTGTGGGTCTCTGTGTGGTGAGTCTGTGGGTCTCTGTGTGGTGAGTCTGTGGGTCTCTGTGTGGTGAGTCTGTGGGTCTCTGTGTGGTGAGTCTGTGGGTCTCTGTGTGATGAGTCTGTGGGTCTCTGTCTGTGGTGAGTCTGTGGGTGTCTGTGTGGTGAGTCTGTGGGTCTCTGTGGGGTGAGTCTGTGGGTCTCTGTGTGAGTGAGTCTGTGGGTCTCTGTGTGAGTGAGTCTGTGGGTCTCTGTGTGAGTGAGTCTGTGGGTCTCTGTGTGAGTGAGTCTGTGGATCTCTGTGTGAGTGAGTCTGTGGGTCTCTGTGTGAGTGAGTCTGTGGGTCTCTGTGTGAGTGAGTCTGTGGGTCTCTGTGTGGTGAGTCTGTGGGTCTCTGTGTGAGTGAGTCTGTGGGTCTCTGTGTGGTGAGTCTGTGGGTTTCTATGTGGTGAGTCTATGGGTCTCTGTGTGATGAGTCTGTGGGTCTCTGTGTGATGAGTCTATGCGTCTCTGTGTGGTGACTATATGGGTCTCTGTGTGATGAGTCTGTGGGTATCTGTGTGATGAGTCTGTGGGTGACTTTCTCGTTGCTAGGTTGATTCTGGGTGACTCCTTGCTGGTTGACTCGTTGCTCGCTCCCCAAAATGTCGCGTCAACCATCCTCCAACATTCGCTCCATGCAGGTGAGGAACACGTGGCCTGCACTTGCCCCTACACCCCTGCTGTAGGCTACCTGGGGCCACCTTTGCCTGTGTAACTGCACTTGCCCCTCCAGCCCTGCTGGAGGCTACCTGGGCCACCTTTGCCTGAGTTTCCTTAGCAATGCACTTGCCCCTACAGCCCTGCCGTAGGCTACCTGGGCCACCTTTGCCTGAGTCTACTAGTAATGCACTTGCCCCTACACCCCTGCTGGAGGCTACCTGGGCCACCTTTGCCTGAGTTTCCTTAGCAATGCACTTGCCCCTACAGCCCTGCCGTAGGCTACCTGAGGCACCTTTGCCTGAGTCTACTAGTAATGCACTTGCCCCTACACCCCTGCCGTAGGCTACCTGGGCCACCTTTGCCTGTGTCTTTGTGCCCTCCAGGCGTCCATGAACATCCCCATGGGAGGCCTCAAGCCCGGAGCGGTGCCCCCAGGGCTCAGGAGAGACGCCGCTGGGCCCAGCGACGACTCACAGGTGACTAGCAGAGCACGTGTCACACACACACACAACACGTGATGTTGGTGATGATGATGGTGATGTTGGTGATGATGGTGATGATGATGGTGATGATGGTGATGATGATGGTGGTGGTGGTGATGATGGTGGTGATGATGGTGGTGGTGATGGTGATGATGATGGTGGTGGTGGTGATGATGGTGATGGTGATGTTGGTGATGATGGTGATGATGATGGTGATGATGGTGATGGTGGTGATGATGATGGTGATGATGGTGATGGTGATGATGGTGATGGTGGTGATGATGATGGTGATGATGATGGTGATGATGATGTTGGCCCCATTGCACCTGACCCCTGACCCCGTGACCCAGTACCAGCTGGGGGTCATCTTAGTCGCAGTTTTGGTGACCCCACAAGCTACTGACCCCTCACCATAGAATAGATGATATCGATCAGCTTAACTCAGCACCCCTATCAATCAGCCCAACTTCTGCCCCCACTTAGTTCTCCAATATTCACCCTCCCCCTCCCTCTCTCTCACACATAATGAATCGATGTTATCAATCGGCTTAACTCAACAACAACCGTAACCTCCCCCCCTCCCTCTCTTGCCCTATAAAGTCGCATTTCTCTATTAGATCTCTTCACTTATACTGGTAGGAACGAAGTGAACCAGCCTACAATAGATTATATCGTCCGTCCGTCCGTCCGTGTAGCAACATCGCCCCCTACTGCAAACACTTGGCAGGACCCTACAAAAACCTTTAGACTCAGCGACGCTTTCCAAGCTAAACAAGTGTAACATTCCCTTATAATTCCCTGAGATAGTTTTTAATTAAAACATTTAAATTAAAAATTAACTCACAGCGGCCTAAAGCCTACAGCTAGGCCTAAAGCCTAGAACTAGGCCTCAAACTCTCCCTTCGTATCGTACCCCCGCGTGTGTGAAAGGGAGTTAATGTTTAACAATGTTACATTCCCTCATGTTTTTAGATTGAAACATTTACATTTAAAGCTTTAACATTAATAATTAAAACATTTAAATTATAAATTAACTCACAGCGGCCTAAAGCCTACAGCTAGGCCTAAAGCCTAGAACTAGGCCTCAAACTCTCCATTCGTATTGTCCGATTCGGTGTAGCAACATCGCCCCCTACTGCAAACACTTGGCAGGACCCTACAAAAACCTTTAGACTCAGTGAGGCTTTCCTGGCTAAACAAGTGTAATAATACATTATGTTTATATTCTTTGGTTGTTCGTTCCTACCAGCCCACTCCGCAGGGTCCTGTTTACAGTGATTTTGGCTGTAACGGCTCCACCTGAAGACGGAGGCTTTTGTTGCCTCCGAAACGTCGTGATTTTTATTGTTTTATTTTGTATTAATTTTAATTTCATGTTTTTAACCTACACGGTGACTTTACCGAAAGAACTAAAGAGTATGAATCCTTGCAGTCACGAAAGCTTCAAATCTAGAACCAAGAAGATTGTTGTTGTTGATTGTTGTTGTTGTTGTTGATTGTTTGTCGGTGGTGTTGGTGTTGTCAGTGCCAGGGCGGAGGAGGCAAGAAACCGATGCCAGGAGCGGTGAAGTTGCCAGGCCCGGCGGTGAACCAGCAGCACATCCAGCACGCCAGAGGGGACCTCAAGAGTGCCCAAAAATAGCCCTTAGATAGATACAGATACACACAGATACAGAGATACACACACACAGATACACATAGATACAGAGATACACACAGATCCACACAGATACACACACAGATACACACAGACACACACAGATACAGAGATACACACAGATACACACAGATACACACACAGATACACACAGACACAGAGATACACAAACAGATACACACAGACACACACAGATACAGAGATACACACACACAGATACACACAGATACACACAGACACACAGAGAGATACACACACAGATACACACATAGAAACACACACACACATAGAGACGCACACACATAGAGACACACACACACATAGAGACACACACACACAGATACACACAGCACGCCAGAGGAGACCTCAGGGTCGTGCCCAAGAATAGCCCTTAGATACACACACACACAGACACACAGACACACACACACACAGATACACACACAGATACACAGATACACACAAACACACAGAGAGATACACAGACAGAGATAGACACACACACAGATACACACAGATACACACACACAGATACACACACACAGATACACAGATACAGATACACACACACAGATACACACAGATACACACACAGATACACACACACAGATACACAGATACACACAGACACACAGAGAGATACACAGACAGAGATACACACACACAGATACACACAGATACACACACACAGATACACACAGATACACACACACAGATACACACACAGATACACACACACAGATACACACACACAGATACACACAGAGAGATACACACACACACAGAGATACACACACACAGAGATACACACACACAGATACACACAGATACACACACACAGATACACACAGCACGCCAGAGGAGACCTCAGGGTCGTGCCCAAGAATAGCCCTTAGACACACAGATACAGATACACACACACACAGATACACACACACACAACTACACACAGATACACACACACAGATACATACATACAGAGACACACACACAGACACAGATACACACAGACACACAGAGAGATACACAGACAGAGATACACACACACAGATACACACAGATACACACACACAGATACACACGCACAACTACACACACACAACTACACACACACAGATACACACAGAGAGATACACACACACAGAGATACACACACACACAGATACACACACACACAGATACACACACACAGATACACACACACAGATACATACACACAGAGATACACACACACATACACACAAGACACACACAGAGAGACACACACACACAGATACACACACACACAGATACACACAGATACACACACACAGAGATACACACACAACTACACACACACAAACACACACACAAACACACACACACAACACACACACAACACACAACTACACACACACACAACTACACACACACAAACACACACACAACTACACACACACACAACTACACACACACAACTACACACACACACACAACTACACAGGATCGCCTCCCTCTCTCTAGCTCACTCTACCGTACGGCCCCGTGACCTAGACACAACCCCCAGACCGCCAGCCGCTGTCTGATCCCCGCGATGACCGAAGGCGACGACGACGACAAGTCGACCCCCACAAGCGACAGCCCAGAGCTCCCCGCTCTCTGTCGCTTGTATCCCCCTCGCCCTAGACCATGCCTCCCTTCTCGAACCCTTACAGGGCCTAGACACGACCCCCATACCACCAGCCGCTGTCTGATCCGCGCGATGACCGAGGCCAAAGGCGGCGGCGATGACGACAAGTTGACCCCCACAAGCGGCAGCCCGGAGCTCCCCCCGTTCCGTCGCTTTTATCCCCCTCGCCCTAGGCCACGCCTGCCTTCTCGAACCCTAACAAGGCCTAGACACGACCCCCAGACCGCCAGCCGCTGTCTGATCCGCGCGATGACCGAGGCCAAAGGCGGCGGCGATGACGAGTCGACCCCCACAAGCGGCAGCCCAGAGCTCCCCACTCTCTGTCGCTTTTATCCCCCTCGCCCTAGACCACGCCTCCCTTCTCGAACCCTTACAGGGCCTAGACACGACCCTCAGACCGCCAGCCGCTGTCTGATCCGCGCGATGACCGAGGTCAAAGGCGGCGACGACGACACGACCCCCACAAGCGACAGCCCGGAGCTCCCCACTCTCCGTCGCTTTTATCCCCCTGCCCAAGGCCACGCCTCCCTTCTCGAACGCTTACAGGGCCTAGACACAACCCCCAGACCACCAGCCGCTGTCTGATCCACGCGATGACCGAGGCCAAAGGCAGCGGCGACGACGACAAGTCGAACCCCACAAACGACAGCGTAGAGCTCCCCCCGCTCTCCGTCGCTTTTATCCCCCTCGCCCTAGACCATGCCTCCCTTCTCGAACCCTAACAAGGCCTAGACACGACCCCCAGACCGGCAGCCGCTGTCTGATCCGCGCGATGACCGAGGTCAAAGGCGGCGACGACGACACGACCCCCACAAGCGACAGCCCGGAGCTCCCCGCTCTTTGTTGCTTTTATCCCCCTCGCCCTAGGCCACGCCTCCCTTCTCGAACCCGAACAGGGCTGGCCTAGACACAACCCCCAGACCGCCAGCCGCTGTCTGATCTGCGCGATGACTGAGGCCAAAGGCAGCAGCGACGACGACGAGTCGACCCCCACAAGCGGCAGCCCGGAGCTCCCCGCTCTGTCGCTTTTATCCCCCTCGCCCTAGGCCATGCCTCCCTTCTCGAACCCTAACAAGGCCTAGACACGACCCCCAGACCGCCAGCCGCTGTCTGATCCCCGCGATGACCGAAGGCGACGACGACGAGACGACCCCCACAAGCGGCAGCCCGGAGCTCCCCGCTCTCCGCCGCTTTTATCCTCCTCGCCGCGGCCTGGGACCCCCGCCCTAGGCCACGCCTCCCTTCTCGAACCCTTACAGAAGGTTCCGGGGGGGAGGTCTTCTAAAACGCTCAGCGGCTGTGCATACGATCAGCGGTTGTGTGTACCATCAGCGGCTGTGTGTAGGCTCAGCGGCTGTGTGTACGCTCACCGTCTGTGTGTACCATCAGCGGCTGTGTGTACCATCACCGGCTGTGCGTACGATCAGCGGCTGTGTGTACGATCAGCGGCTGTGTGTATCATCAGCGGCTGTGTGTACCATCAGCGGCTGTGTGTATCATCACCGGCTGTGTGTACCATCACCGGCTGTGTGTACCATCAGCAGCTGTGTGTACTATGAGCAGCTGTGTGTACGCTCACCGGCTGTGCGTACGATCAGCGGCTGTGTGTACGATCAGCGGCTGTGTGTATCATCAGCGGCTGTGTGTACCATCAGCAGCTGTGTGTACTATGAGCAGCTGTGTGTACGCTCACCGGCTGTGTGTACCATCACCGGCTGTGTGTACTATGAGCAGCTGTGTGTACCATCAGCAGCTGTGTGTACCATCACCGGCTGTGTGTACTATGAGCAGCTGTGTGTACGCTCACCGGCTGTGTGTACCATCACCGGCTGTGTGTACTATGAGCAGCTGTGTGTACCATCAGCAGCTGTGTGTACCATCACCGGCTGTGTGTACGATCAGTGGCTGTGTGTACCATCAGCGGCTGTGTCTACTATCAGCGGCTGTGTGTACCATCAGCGGCTGTGTGTACCATCAGCGGCTGTGTGTACCATCAGCGGCTGTGTGTACCATCAGCCGCGTCGCTACACGAGAACAGTACTAACCGGTTGTGTGTTGGAGAGCAAAGCTGCGACGTTTACGATCTGGACACGACGTTTCGCCAGCAATTACAGACTTCATAGTCAGGCGGACAGCCACATTGAACCAGCTTTGGTTGCCCGCCTGATGAGGCCGGTTGTAATTACTGGTAAAACGTCGCACTCAGATCGTGAATGTTGTGGATTTGCTCTCCAACACACATCCAGGTTAGTGCTGTGCTAGTGACGAATTGGCATGTGCTGTAGTGTATAGTGTACACTACACTCTACACTACAATATACATGACACTCTACACTACACTATACACTACACTCTACACTACACTATACATGACACTCTACACTACACTATACACTACACTACTATACACTATACACTACACACTACACTATACATGACACTCTACACTACACTCTACACTACACTATACATGACACTCTACACTACACTATCCACTACACTATACACTACACACTACACACTACACTATACACTACACTATACACTACACTATACACTACACTACACTATACACTACACACTACACACTACTACACAATACAATATACACTACACTATACACTACACTATACACTATACTATACACTACACTATACACTACACTACACTACACACTACACTATACACTACACTATACACTACACTATACACTACACTACACACTACACACTACTACACAATACACTATACACTACACTATACACTACACTACACACTACACTATACACTACACACTACTACACACTACACTATACACTACACTATACACTACACACTACACTATACACTACACTATACACTACACTACACACTACTACACAATACACTATACACTACACTATACACTACACTATACACTACACACTACACTACACACTACACTACACTACACACTACACTATACACTACACTATACACTACACACTACTACACAATACACTATACACTACACTATACACTACACTATACACTACACTATACACTATACACTACACTATACACTACACTATCCACTACACTATACACTACACTATACACTACACTATACACTACACTATACACTACACTATACACTACACTATACACTATGTTATCCACTACACCTTGTGGCTTTAACGCACCGGTTAGTGCTGTACTAGTGACGAATTGGCACGTGCTGTAGTGTATAGTGTACACTACACTATACACGACACTATACACTACACTACACTATACACTACACTATACACTACACTACACTATACACTACACTGTTGTGGTTTTACTCTCCAACGCACCGGTTAGTGCTGTACTAGTGACGCGTTGGCCACGTTGACCCAACGTTAACCCCCTAACTGACGGGTGGTGGCGAGTTTTGACGACACAACATTCATATTCAAGCGATCTAACCGCAACACAAAACCTCTAATGAATCGCAGTAAAACCCTCGCTGTCCGTAATAAAACAGTTGTTGTTGAGATGATAAAACACCGAATTGAAACCTTTTTGCAAGCAACCATGTCTGTGGAATGAGTGCGAAGGGACTAGTGGCTACGTGAGGTAACTCGTTTGCGACCCTGGTGATGCCGGGTACGGGTAGGCCGTGAGTCACTGGTGAGTCACCGTTTGTCACTCATTTCCCAACGTCTTGTCTCTTCTCACAATTCAAGTTCCTAGAATCAACCCACCCGCGCCTGCAACGTGGCTTCATCCCAGAGGTCGCAATCAGGTACCCGTACCCTACCCGTACCCGGGTACGGGCAGGGTACGGCCGGGTACCCGTTTGCGACCCTGGTGCAGCCGGGTACGGGTAAGGAATCAAAACCCGTTTGCGACCTCTGCTCCACACCAGAGACATCAACTTTCTGTAGAGCCTAGATCTCAAACGGCGTTGTCCCATCAGGGCAACACCAACAGGCGACCAGTGCAAGGGCAATGTCATCGTCATCAGGACATTGAGAGCTCGGTTTGAGCAGCTACATCCAATTGGTGGGGGGGGGGGGGACCTTCTTTTCCATAAAGGGTAAAAACTATTCTCACATTTCGATACCGGCGAGAAAAGGGACTAAAATTTCGATGTAAAGCTTTCGTGACTGCAGGGATTCATCTTCTTGGTGCTTTCGGTAAAGTCGTCACGTAGAAGGGAAGTAATAAAATAATAAAAATAAAACATAATAAAATAATTCTCACGACGTTTCGGCCACAACGCAAGCAGCCGTACTGAGGTGAAGACCTGCTTTTCGCCAAGAGAAGCCGCCGCAAGGATAGCCGGGAGGTTGGCGTGACGGTGATGAGATGCACGAACACCGGGGCAGGCAAAGAAGAACAGCAAACTCGCGTCGATGATTCACCGACTCGCGCAGAGACCCACAGACTCATCACACAGAGACCCACAGACTCACCACACAGAGACCCACAGACTCACCACACAGAGACCCACAGACTCACCACACAGAGACCCATGTAGTCACCACACAGAGACCCACAGACTCACACACAGAGACCCACAGACTCACCACACAGAGACCCACAGACTCACCACACAGAGACCCACAGACTCACCACACAGAGACCCACAGACTCACCACACAGAGACCCACAGACTCACCACACAGAGACCCACAGACTCACCACACAGAAACCCACAGACTCACCACACAGAGACCCACAGACTCACCGCACAGAGACCAGTAGCCTCACAATATGCACTCACAAGGCTCTCTGGGATGCGGCTGATATACGATTAGTAAAAAAACACTTTTATTGATTCATATCGAGACAAACATGGGAATGAAACATCATCTGCTTGTCTATTCAGTAGACGTCGCTGACTTAATGAGACTTAGCCGATTTAGCTGACTTAGCGGATGGGGCTGTCTTAGTAGACTTGGCTGACTTAGTGGATGGGGCAGGTTTAGTAGATTTGGTTGACTTAGCGGATGGGGCTGTCTTAGTGGATTTGTTTGACTTAGCAAACGTGGCTGACTTAGTGGATGGGGCTGGCTTAGCAAACGTGGCTGACTTAGTGGATGGGGCTGCCTTAGCAAACGTGGCTGACTTAGTGGATGGGGCTGATTCAGTAGACTTGGCTGACTTATCGGATGTGGCTGGCTTAGCAAACGAGACTGACTTAGTGGATGGGGCTGGCTTAGCAAACGAGACTGACTTAGTGGATGGGGCTGGCTTAGTAGACTTGGCTGACTTATCGGATGTGGCTGTCTTGGCAAACGAGACTGACTTAGTGGATTTGACTGACTTATCGGATTTGACTGACTTAGCGAATTTGGCTGGCTTAGGAGATTTGGATGACTTAGCGGATGTGGACTTTGACGGACGTTTTGATGACGCGGGCATCCGCTCGTCAGAGCTGTGGTGGCCTGGTCACACACACAGACACAAAGACAAAGATCCCCCGTGTAGCCTTAACAGACTGTTGGGGCAAGTGCTGTGAGTAGCGAGTAGCAGCCACCGATGGACACACAAAGACAAAGATCCCCCGTATAGCCTTAACAGACTGTAGGGGCAAGTGCTGTTAGCGAGCACCTATGAAGGCCGGCACGGCACACGAGGGGGTGGGTGGCCAGCACCACGCCCGGCCGCCTTTGTCTCCCCAGTGGCGATGTTTACTACACACCGCTACACCAGGTACTCGTTTGAGGCTGAGTCGACCTAGGGGAGGCCCAGGACCGGTTCATAAAATCGTCACTGGTGTTGGCCGTGAGTGGGAATCGAACTCGGGTCGCCAAGTTCATAGCGCAGCGCTGTCCATGTGTGTGTCTGTGTGTGTGTGTCTGTGTGTGTTTGTGTGTGTGTGTCTGTGTGTGGTGTGTGTCTGTGTGTGTGTGTCTGTGTGTGTGTGTCTGTGTGTGTGTGTCTGTGTGTGTGTGTCTGTGTGTCTGTGTGTGTGTGTCTGTGTCTGTGTGGTGTGTGTCTGTGTGTGTGTGTCTGTGTGTGTGTGTCTGTGTGTGTGTGTGTCTGTGTGTGTGTGTCTGTGTGTGTGTGTCTGTGTGTGTGTGTCTGTGTGTGTGTCTGTGTGTGTGTGTCTGTGTGTGTGTGTCTGTGTGTGTGTCTGTGTGTGTGTCTGTGTGTCCGTGTGTCCGTGTGTGTATGTGTGTGTCTGTGTGTGTCTGTGTGTGTCTCTGTGTGTGTCTCCGTGTGTGTCTCCGTGTGTGTGTCTCTGTGTGTGTGTCTCTGTGTGTGTGTCTGTCTCCATGTGTCACTGTGTGTGTGTGTCACTGTGTGTGTGTGTCACTGTGTGTGTGTGTCACCGTGTGTGTGTGTCACCGTGTGTGTGTGTCACCGTGTGTGTGTGTCACTGTGTGTGTGTGTCACCGTGTGTGTGTGTCACCGTGTGTGTGTGTCACCGTGTGTGTGTGTCACCGTGTGTGTGTGTCACCGTGTGTGTGTGTCACCGTGTGTGTGTGTCACCGTGTGTGTGTGTCACCGTGTGTGTGTCTCCCCGCGTGTCTCCGCGCGTCTCCCCGCCCGCGTCTCACTCACCCGCACCGCCACCCAAGCTCCGACGCCTCCCCTCAACCCTCATCTCCGTCCCACTCCTCTTCCTCTTCCTCACCACCTCCTCCTCCTCCTCCACCACCGTCTCACCACCGCCGCCACCGTCACCGCCACCGCCGTTTGGCATCACCGGCGCGACCGCCACCTTCAGCCGGTCGGCGCGGAGCGGCGTGATGATGGCTCCCGCGTCCGTGGTGACGCGCGGACGGGTCAGCAGCTCGTGGGCGCGACGCGGGGTCCACTCGGGGCCCAGAGGGGAGCGCAACGTCGCCTCCAGGTGCAACGGCGAGCGGAACGGGTGGGGCAGCTCGCTCACCTGGGTGGGGGACAGGTGAGTGAGTGGGTGAGTGGGTGGGTGGGTGAGTGGGTGAGTGGGTGAGTGGGTGGGTGAGTGAGTGAGTGACTGAGTGACTGAGCGAGTGACTGAGTGACTGAGTGACTGAGCGATTGAGTGAGTGACTGAGCGACTGAGTGAGTGAGTGACTGAGCGAGTGACTGAGTGAGTGACTGAGTGACTGAGCGAGTGACTGAGTGACTGAGCGAGTGACTGAGCGAGTGAGTGAGTGACTGAGTGACTGAGCGAGTGACTGAGTGAGTGAGTGACTGAGCGAGTGACTGAGTGACTGAGCGAGTGAGTGACTGAACGAGTGAGTGACTGAGTGACTGAATGACTGAGCGAGTGAGTGAGTGACTGAATGACTGAGCGAGTGAGTGAGTGAGTGACTGAGTGACTGAGCGAGCGACACAGCGTCGCCTCCAGGTGCAGCGGCGAGCGGAACGGGTGAGGCAGCTCGCTCACCTGGGTGGGGGGAGAGGTGAGCGAGTGGGTGAGTTGGTGGGTGGGTGAGTGAGTGAGCGAGTGACTGAGTGACTGAGCGAGTGAGTGACTGAACGAGTGACTGAGTGACTGAATGACTGAACGAGTGAGTGACTGAGTGACTGAATGACTGAGCGAGTGAGTGAGTGAGTGACTGAGTGACTGAGCGAGCGACACAGCGTCGCCTCCAGGTGCAGCGGCGAGCGGAACGGGTGGGGCAGCTCGCTCACCTGGGAGGGGGGAGAGGTGAGCGAGTGACTGAGTGACTGGGTGAGTGACTGAGTGAGTGGGTGACTGAGTGGGTGAGTGACTGAATGACTGAGTGAGTGAGTGAGTGACTGAATGACTGAGCGAGTGAGTGAGTGACTGAGTGACTGAACGAGTGAGTGACTGAGTGACTGAATGACTGAGCGACTGAGTGAGTGAGTGACTGAATGACTGAGCGAGTGAGTGAGTGAGTGACTGAGTGACTGAGCGAGCGACACAGCGTCGCCTCGAGGTGCAGCGGCGAGCGGAACGGGTGGGGCAGCTCGCTCACCTGGGTGGGGGGAGAGGTGAGCGAGTGGGTGAGTTGGTGGGTGGGTGGGTGAGTGAGTGAGCGAGTGACTGAGTGACTGAGCGAGTGAGTGACTGAACGAGTGACTGAGTGACTGAATGACTGAACGAGTGAGTGACTGAGTGACTGAATGACTGAGCGAGTGAGTGAGTGAGTGACTGAGTGACTGAGCGAGCGACACAGCGTCGCCTCCAGGTGCAGCGGCGAGCGGAACGGGTGGGGCAGCTCGCTCACCTGGGAGGGGGGAGAGGTGAGCGAGTGACTGAGTGACTGGGTGAGTGACTGAGTGAGTGGGTGACTGAGTGGGTGAGTGACTGAATGACTGAGTGAGTGAGTGAGTGACTGAATGACTGAGCGAGTGAGTGAGTGACTGAGTGACTGAACGAGTGAGTGACTGAGTGACTGAATGACTGAGCGACTGAGTGAGTGAGTGACTGAATGACTGAGCGAGTGAGTGAGTGAGTGACTGAGTGACTGAGCGAGCGACACAGCGTCGCCTCGAGGTGCAGCGGCGAGCGGAACGGGTGGGGCAGCTCGCTCACCTGGGAGGGGGGAGAGGTGAGCGAGTGGGTGAGTTGGTGGGTGGGTGAGTGAGTGAGCGAGTGACTGAGTGACTGAGCGAGTGACTGAGTGCGTGAGTGAGTGACTGAGCGAGTGAGTGACTGAGTGACTGAATGACTGAGCGAGTGAGTGAGTGACTGAATGACTGAGCGAGTGAGTGAGTGACTGAGTGACTGAGCGAGCGACACAGCGTCGCCTCGAGGTGCAGCGGCGAGTGGAACGGGTGGGGCAGCTCGCTCACCTGGGTGGGGGGAGGGGTGAGCGAGTGGGTGAGTTGGTGGGTGGGTGAGCGACTGAGTGAGTGACTGACTAAGTGACTGAGTGAGTGACTGAGTGAGTGAGTGACTGGGCGAGTGACTGAGCGAGTGAGTGATTGAGCGAGCGACTGAGCAAGTGACTGAGCGAGTGACTGAGCGAGTGAGTGACTGAGTGAGTGACTGAGCGAGTGACTGAGCGAGTGACTGAGTGACTGAGTGACTGAGCGAGTGAGTGAGTGACTGAGCAAGTGAGTGAGTGAGTGACTGAGTGAGTGACTGAGTGAGTGACTGAGTGACTAAGTGACTGAGCGAGTGACTGAGCGAGTGACTGAGTGAGTGAGTGACTGAGTGAGTGAGTGACTGAGTGAGTGAGTGACTGAGTGAGTGACTGAGTGAGTGAGTGAGTGACTGAGTGAGTGACTGAGTGAGTGAGTGAGTGACTGAGTGAGTGACTGAGTGAGTGAGTGACTGAGTGAGTGAGTGAGTGACTGAGCGAGTGACTGAGTGACTGAGTGACTGAGCGAGTGAGTGAGTGACTGAGTGAGTGACTGAGTGACTGACTAAGTGACTGAGTGAGTGACTGAGTGAGTGAGTGACTGGGTGAGTGACTAAGCGAGTGACTGAGCGAGTGACTGAATGACTGAGTGACTGAGCGAGTGAGTGACTGAGTGACTGACTGAGGTCGTGGGTTCCACCACCACCACCATCATCATCACGGTGGCTAGTGGAGTGGTGGTGGAGTGGTCGTGTTAGTGGTGGTGGTGGAGTGGTGGTGGTGGAGTGGTCGTGTTAGTGGTGGTGGTGGAGCGGTGGTGGTGGAGTGGTCGTGTTAGTGGTGGTGGTGGAGTGGTGGTGGTGGAGTGGTCGTGTTAGTGGTGGTGGTGGAGCGGTGGTGGTGGAGTGGTCGTGTTAGTGGTGGTGGTGGAGTGGTGGTGGTGGAGTGGTCGTGTTAGTGGTGGTGGTGGAGCGGTGGTGGTGGAGTGGTCGTGTTAGTGGTGGTGGTGGAGCGGTGGTGGTGGAGTGGTCGTGTTAGTGGTGGTGGTGGAGCGGTGGTGGTGGAGTGGTCGTGTTAGTGGTGGTGGTGGAGTGGTGGCAGTTCCGATGCGTGTGTACGTACATGTGTACGTGTGTGTGCGTGTGTGTACATGTGAGTGTGTGTGTACGTGTGTGTGCGTGTCTGTGTGTGAGTGTGTGTACGTGTGTGTGTGAGTGTATGAGTGTGTGTGTGAGTGTGTGTACGTGTGTGTGTGTGAGTGTGTGTACGTGTGTGTGTGAGTGTATGAGTGTGTGTGAGTGTACATGTGTGTATGTGTGTCTGTGAGTGCGTGTGTGTGTATGAGTCTGTGTGCGAGTGTGTGCGTGTGTGTCTGTGTGTGAGTCTGTATGTACGTGTGTGTGAGTGTACGTGTGTAAGTGAGTGTGTATACATGCGTGTGTGTGTGTGTGTACGTGTGTGTGTATGTACGTGTGTACGTGTGTGTACGTGTGTACGTGTGTGTGTATGTACGCGTGTACGTGTGTGTACGTGTGTACGTGTGTGTGTATGTACGTGTGTACGTGTGTGTGTACGTGTGTGTGTACCTGGTGTGCTGTGAAGGCCGGGTTGCGCTGTGTGTGTGTGTGAGTGTGTGTGTGAGTGTGTGTGTGAGTGTACATGTATATACATGAGTGTGTGTGTGAGTGTGTGTGTGAGTGTGTGTGTGAGTGTGTGTGTGAGTGTGTGTGTGAGTGTGTGTGTGTATGTATGTGTGTGTGTGTGTGTGTGTGTGTAGTGTGTGTGTGTGTGTACGTGGTGTGTGTGTGTGTGTACGTGTGTGTGTGTGTACGTGTGTGTGTGTACGTGTGTGTGTGTACGTGTGTGTGTGTGTACGTGTGTGTGTGTGTACGTGTGTGTGTGTGTACGTGTGTGTGTGTGTACGTGTGAGTGTGTGTGTGAGTGTGTGTGTGAGTGTGTGTGTGAGTGTGTGTGTGAGTGTGTGTGTGAGTGTGTGTGTGAGTGTGTGTGTGAGTGTGTGTGTGTATGTGTGTGTGTGAGTGTGTGTGTGTATGTGTGTGTGTACGTGTGTGTGTGTGTGTATGTGTGTGTGTACGTGTGTGTGTGTGTGTGCGTGTGTGTGTGTGTACCTGGTGTGCAGTGAAGGCCGGGTTGCGCTGCTCGTTGATGTAGACGTGGCGTAGACTCTCGTCACGTCGCGCTGGACGCTCATCCTGATGCTGCTGTGGGGTCTCTAGTCTGTGGAGTGGAGGGGTGGGGGGGTGAGTGAGTGGGTGGGTGGGTGGGTGAGTGGGTGGGTGGGTGAGTGGGTGGGTGAGTGAGTGGATGAGTGAGTGGGTGAGTGAGTGGGTGAGTGGGTGGGTGAGTGAGTGGGTGAGTGGATGAGTGGGTGGGTGGGTGGGTAAGTGAGTGAGTGAGTGGGTGAGTGAGTGGGTGGGTGGGTGAGTGGGTGAGTGAGTGGGTGCGTGAGTGAGTGGGTGAGTGAGTGGGTGGGTGAGTGGGTGGGTGGGTGAGTGAGTGGGTGGGTGTGTGAGTGGGTGAGTGAGTGAGTGGGTGGGTGGGTGGGTGAGTGGGTGAGTGGGTGGGTGGGTGGGTGGGGGGGTGGGGGGGTGGGTGGGTGGGTGAGTGGGTGAGAGCGTGAGTGGGTGAGTGAGTGGGTGCGTGAGTGGGTGGGTGGGTGAGTGAGTGGGTGGGTGGGTGAGTGGGTGGGTGGGTGAGTGGGTGGGTGGGTGAGTGGGTGGGTGGGTGGGTGAGTGAGTGAGTGGGTGGGTGGGTGGGTGAGTGAGTGGGTGAGTGGGTGGGTGGGTGAGTGGGTGGGTGAGTGGTGAGTGAGTGGGTGAGTGGGTGAGTGAGTGAGTGGGTGAGTGAGTGGGTGCGTGAGTGGGTGAGTGAGTGGGTGGGTGAGTGGGTGGGTGGGTGAGTGAGTGGGTGGGTGTGTGAGTGGGTGAGTGAGTGAGTGGGTGGGTGGGTGAGTGGGTGAGTGGGTGGGTGGGTGGGTGGGGGGGTGGGGGGGTGGGTGGGTGGGTGAGTGGGTGAGTGAGTGGGTGAGTGGGTGGGTGAGTGAGTGGGTGAGTGGATGAGTGGGTGGGTGGGTGGGTAAGTGAGTGAGTGAGTGGGTGAGTGAGTGGGTGGGTGGGTGAGTGGGTGAGTGAGTGGGTGCGTGAGTGAGTGGGTGAGTGAGTGGGTGAGTGAGTGGGTGGGTGGGTGAGTGGGTGAGTGAGTGGGTGGGTGAGTGGGTGGGTGAGTGGGTGGGTGCGTGAGTGGGTGGGTGGGTGAGTGAGTGGGTGGGTGTGTGAGTGGGTGAGTGAGTGAGTGGGTGGGTGGGTGGGTGAGTGGGTGAGTGGGTGGGTGAGTGGGTGGGTGAGTGAGTGGGTGGGTGGGTGTGTGAGTGGGTGAGTGAGTGAGTGGGTGGGTGAGTGGGTGAGTGAGTGGGTGGGTGGGTGGGTGAGTGAGTAGGTGGGTGAGTGAGTAGTGGTGGGTGGGTGGGTGAGTGAGTAGGTGGGTGAGTGAGTAGGTGGGTGGGTGGGTGAGTGAGTAGGTGGGTGAGTGAGTGGGTGAGTGAGTGAGTAGGTGGGTGAGTGGGTGGGTGAGTGAGCGAGTGAGCGAGTGAGTGAGCGGGTGGGTGAGTCGGTGGGTGAGTGGGTGAGTGAGCGATTGACCGAGTGAGTGAGCGGGTGATTGACCGAGCGAGCGATCCACCCTCTCTCTCTCTCACTCACCTTCTCCGCGGGAGCGGCGCCCTCAGCCCCACCCCTCCCCAGTGCCCCCACCCGGGCAGGGAGCCCCCCCCCACGTCCCCCGTGGCCCCCCCCTCTGCCCCC
>WFAB01002714.1:0-28520 GCA_018977245.1 Lethenteron camtschaticum | reverse complement strand
GTGTGAGTGAGTGTGTGTGTGAGTGTGTGTGAGTGAGTTGTGATGGTGTGAGTGTGTGAGTTTGTATGAGTGAGGTGTGTGTGAGTGGGTGTGTAGTGTGTGGTGGAGTAGTGTGTGGTGAGTGGTGTGTGAGAGAGTGTGTGTGAGTGTGTGAGTGGTGAGGTGTGTGAGTGAGAGTGTGTGTGAAGTGTGTGTGGTGAGAGTGTGTGTGAGTGTGTGTGAGTGTGTGTGAGTGTGTGTGGAGTGTGTGTGAGTGTGTGTGTGAGTGTGTGTGGAGTGTGTGTGAGTGAGATGTGTGTGAGTGAGTGTGTGTGTGAGTGTGTGTGAGTGAGAGTGTGTGTGAGTGTGTGTGAGTGGTGGTGGTGTGTGAGTGTGTGTGAGTGAGAGTGTGTGTGAGTGAGAGTGTGTGTGAGTGAGGTGTGTGTGAGTGTGTGTGTGAGTGTGTGTGTGAGTGTGTGTGTGAGTGTGTGTGTGAGTGTGTGTGGTGTGAGTGTGTGTGAGTGAGTTTGTGTGAACAACGAGCGGAGCGCCGGGTGGACTAAAGCACAGCAAGTTGGTACAGTAGGCGGCACAGGTGGTGCATCAGCCAGTCATCTCGGTCATCTCGGTCAGTCGACCCGTGGCACCTGGGGTCTGCCCGTGACCTCCTGCCAGCGGGCGTTCGACACTTCACGTGGCCTCAAGGTGCACTTGGCCTGGCACAAGCGTCGTGGTGACGTCACCACCACTTAGTGGCGAATGGCGGTTGTTGTTATTGTGAGTTTGTGTGAGTAAGTGTGAGAGTGTGTGAGTGTATGTGATGGTGTGTATGAGAGGTGGAGTGGTGGAGTGGAGTGGAGTGTTGAGTGGAGTGTGAGTTTGTATGAGTGTGAGTGTGAGAGTGAGTAACCTGCGTGCGTGCGGCACGGTGCCGTGGTATCGGTTCACCGGCGTTAGAATCCGCGCCGGACCAGCCGCCGGACATCTACGTGGCCGACGCCGAGACCGACGCCGAGACCGGCGATCTGCTGTGCCACGGCACGCGCTACACGGTGCTGCGGGGAGAAGTCATCGCCACCTACGCGGCAGAGGCTCAGTGATCGCACCCACATAGCCCCCGGCAACTTGGCGAGGCCGCGGTGCGAACCGACGGACGTCATCGGCTCCACGGGCCCCAGGCTTGTGCGGTTCGGCCTTCACCGGTGCCGCTGCCGCCGCCGGCTGTATTTGCCGCCGCGTGGCCAAATCGGCGAGGTTTTATCGCGGCCGTCGGATTTTTTTTGGGCGTGGGTGGGTTGGTGGGTGGGTTGGTGGGTGGGAGAGTGGATGGGCTGGTGGGTGGGTTGGTGGGTGGGTGGGAGGTTAGGTGAGTGAGTGGATTAGTGCGTGGGTGGGTGAGTGATTGTGTGGGTGAGATTGTGAATGGGTTGGTGGGTGGGAGAGTGGGTGGGTGGGTGGGAGAGTGGGTGGTGGGTGAGTGATCGTGTGGGTGAGATTGTGAATGGGTTGGTAGGTGGGAGAGTGGGTGGGTGGGTGGGAGAGTTGGTGGGTGTGTTGGTGGGTGGGATGTTAGATGAGTGAGTGGGTGGGTTGGTGAGTGGGTGGGTGAGTGGGTGGGTTGGTGAGTGGGTGAGTGGGTGGGTGAGAGAGTGGGTGGGTGGTAAATGGTGAGTGGGTGAGTGGGTGGGTTGGTGAGTGGGAGAGTTGGTGGGAGAGTGGGTGGGTGGGTGAGTGATTGTGTGGGTGAGATTGTGAGTGGGTGGGAGAGTGGGTGGGTTGGTGGGTGGGTTGGTAAATGGGTGGGTGGGTGAGGTGGGTGAATGTGATGGATGTTAACTAAAAGCTAATCACTATGAACTATTATTTATGTGAGCAGGTAAAATGAAGGGGATTGGAGTGTCACCACTGTAGGTGTGTGTGTGTATAATGTGTACCTTGCTGTGTATATATCAACGACATGATAGGGGTTATATCGCGTGAACATCTAAAGGTTGTGTGTGTCGTGAAACCCTCCACCACCCGACACAGCCAACTAGTAACAGGGCTTCGTTACTAGTACAGCACTACTGTATAGTGTAGTGTATAGCGTAGTGTATAGTAGTGTAGTGTGTAGTGTAGTGTATAGTGTGTAGTGTAGTGTGGAGTGTAGTGTAGTGTATAGTGTAGTGTATAGTGTAGTGTATAGTGTAGTGTAGTATATAGTGTAGTGTAATATATAGTGTAGTGTATAGTGTAGTGTAGTGTATAGTGTAGTGTATAGTGTAGTGTATAGTGTAGTGTGTAGTGTTGTGTATAGTGTAGTGTATAGTGTGGTGTAGTGTGTAGTGTAGTGTATAGTGTAGTGTAATATATAGTGTAGTGTGTAGTGTATAGTAGTGTAGTGTATAGTAGTGTAGTGTATAGTGTAGTGTATAGTGTAGTGTATAGAGTAGTTTATAGTGTAGTAGTGTATAGTAGTGTATAATAGTAGTGTATAGTGTAGTCTATAGTGTAGTCTATAGTAGTGTATAATAGTAGTGTTTAGTGTAGTGTATAGTGTAGTTTATAATAGTGTATAACAGTAGTGTATAGTGTAGTGTATAGTGTAGTGTATAGTAGTGTGTAGTGTAGTGTATAGTGTAGTGTATAGTGTAGTAGTGTATAATAGTGTATAATAGTAGTGTATAGTGTAGTGTGTAGTGTAGTAGTCTATAGTGTAGTGTATAGTGTAGTCTATAGTAGTGTATAGTGTAGTGTATAGTAGTGTATAATAGTAGTATATAGTAGTGTATAGTGTAGTGTATAGTGTAGTCTCTAGTAGTGTATAATAGTAGTGTATAGTGTAGTGTATAACAGTAGTGTATAGTAGTGTATAGTGTAGTGTATAGTGTAGTGTATAGTAGTGTATAGTGTAGTGTATAGTGTAGTGTATAGTAGTGTAGTGTATAGTGTAGTGTATAGTGTAGTCTCTAGTAGTGTATAATAGTAGTGTATAGTGTAGTGTATAACAGTAGTGTATAGTAGTGTATAGTGTAGTGTATAGTGTAGTGTATAGTAGTGTATAGTGTAGTGTATAGTTTAGTGTATAGTGTAGTAGTGTATAATAGTGTATAATAGTAGTGTATAGTGTAGTGTGTAGTGTAGTAGTCTATAGTGTAGTGTATAGTGTAGTGTATAGTGTAGTCTATAGTAGTGTATAGTGTAGTGTATAGTAGTATATAGTAGTGTATAGTGTAGTGTATAGTGTAGTCTCTAGTAGTGTATAATAGTAGTGTATAGTGTAGTGTATAACAGTAGTGTATAGTAGTGTATAGTGTAGTGTATAGTGTAGTGTATAGTAGTGTATAGTGTAGTGTATAGTGTAGTGTACTAGTACATCACTAACCGCGTGTGTTGTTGGAAAGCAAATCCACAGCGTTTAACATCCGAGTTCCGTGGCGTTCCCCGGTCATCACCACCGGAGCCACGAGGCAGGGGTTCGCCAAATTCGTGGAGAAATCTTTCTCCGTTTCGTTTCAACGACACTCTTACATGCTCACGCGATGTAGCCCCCCGAAAAAATAAACATTTATTGATCGCGAACGCCTGCGTGATAATGTGTGTGTGCGTGTTCCTTATGGTGGTACCCCGGGTTTGCAAGTAATACTAAATGTCGATTTAAAGCTTCTTTCGTGACTGCAGCAGGGATTCATCTTCTTGGTTCTTTCGGTAAAGTCACGTAGAAGGGAAATAATAAAATAATAAAAATAAAACATAAAAAAATAATTCTCACGACGTTTCGACCACAACGCAAGCAGCCGTCCTCAGGTGAAGACCAGGTCTGTCGGGGAGACAGCGTCTGAATGAAACACAACCAGGCTTGGAGCGTATATTTAAGCTGGGTTGGAGGGGGAAGAGCGCCTTGACAAAGGAATTTGCATATCAATTTTGTCAAGGCGCTCTTCCCCCTCCAACCCAGCTTAAATATACGCTCCAAGCCTGGGCTGTTTCATTCGGACGCTGTCTTCCCGACAGACCTGTCTTCACCTGAGGACGGCTGCTTGCGTTGTGGCCGAAACGTCGTGAGAATTTGATCTTATTACGTTTTATTTTTATTATTTTATTATTTCCCTTCTGCGTGATGACTTTACCGAAAGAACCAAGAAGATGAATCCCTGCAGTCACGAAAGCTTTACATCGAAATGAGTGACAAACAGTTACTCACCAGTGACTCACGACCTACCCGTACCCGTACCCGGCCTCACCAGGGTCGCAAACGGCTACCCGTACCCGGCCGGGTACGGGTAGGGTACGGATATCGGGTACCCGATTGCGACCTCTGGGATGAAGCCATGTTGCAGGCACGGGTGGGTTGATTCTAGGAACTTGAATTGTGAGAAGAGACAAGACGTTGGGAAATGAGTGACAAACGGTGACTCACCAGTGACTCACGGTCTACCCGTACCCGTACCCGGCCGCACCAGGGTCGCAAACGGGTACCTGTACCCGGTCGGGTACGGGTAGCCGGGTATCGGGTAGGGTACGGGTAGGGTACGGGTATCGGGTACCCGGTTGCGACCTCTGGCTTAAATCCAGCGGAGAGATTTCAACGTTTCAGCTGGGACGAGCGAGACTGCCCCAAGCGCTTGATTTTCCACCACCGGTGACGATTATCTGAACCGGTCCTGGGCCTCCCCTAGGTCGACTCAGCCTCGAATGAGTAGCTGGTGCGGTGGTGCGTGGTAAAGATCGCCACTGGGGAGACAAAGGCGGCCGGGCGTGGTGATGGCCACCCACCCCGTCGTGTGCCACAGTGCCGGTAGCCTTCATAGGTGCTCGCTAACAGCACTTGCCCCTACAGCCTTGTTAGAGGCTACACACAAGTGTCAACTCTGTCCCATAGCCACCAACATCATCATCACCATCATCACCATCATCATCATCACCACCACCTCCATGACCACCACCATCATGATCACCATCACCACCACCATCACCACCATCATCATCACCGCCACCAACATCATCACCGCTATCATCACCATCATCACCATCACCACCATCATCACCGCCACCAACATCATCATCACCGCCACCACTACCATCACCACCACCACTAACATCATCACCACCATCATGACAATCACCACCATCATGACCCTCACCACCACCATCGCCACCATCAACATCATCGCCACCATCACCGCCACCATCACCGCCACCATCACCGCCACCGCCGCCACCACCGCCACCACCGCCACCACCATCGCCACCAACGCCGCCACCACCACCACCATCATCACCGCCATAATATTGGGCGGCTGCAGTTTGCCCCAGGAAATTGAGCAGGTGGTATGGTGTTTGAACAGCTGTTGTGTGTGTGCGTGTCTATCGACAGGTGTGTGCGGTCATCACCAACACAAATTGATTTTTGGGGGGAGCGGTAGAGTCGTAGCGGGGTGAGCGACCGGCAACGACACTATACACTACACTATACACTACACTGTAGACTACATTTTACACTACACTATACACTACTACACTATACACTACATTGTACACTACACTGTAGACTACATTGTACACTACACTATACACTACACTATACACTACACTATACACTACATTGTACACTACACTATACACTACTACACTATACACTACATTGTACACTACACTGTAGACTACATTTTACACTGCACTATACACTACACTATACACTGCACTATACACTACACTGTAGACTACATTGTACACTACACTGTACACTACACTATACACTACACTATACACTACTACACTATACACTACACTGTACACTACACTATACACTACACTATACACTACTACACTATACACTACACTGTACACTACACTATACACTACACTATACACTACTACACTATACACTACACTATACACTACACTGTACACTACACTATACACTACACTATACACTACTACACTATACACTACATTGTACACTACACTATACACTACACTATACACTACTACACTATACACTACATTGTACACTACACTATACACTACACTATACACTACTACACTATACACTACACTATACACTACATTGTACACTACACTGTACACTACACTATACACTACACTATACACTACTACACTGTACACTACACTATACACTACACTATACACTACACTATACTATACAGTACACTATACACTACATTATACACTACACTGTAGACTACATTTTACACTGCACTATACACTACACTATACACTATACAGTACACTATACACTACATTATACACTACACTATACACTACTATACACTACACTATACACTACATTATACACTACACTATACACTACACACTACACTATACACTACACTACACACTACACTACTATACACTACACTATACACTACATTCTACACTACACTGTACACTACGTTGTACACTGCACTATACACTACACTATACACTACTATACACTACACTGTACACTACACTATACAATACACTACACTATACACTACATGTACACTACACTGTACACTACGTTGTACACTGCACTATACACTACACTATACACTACTATACATACACTTACACTACACTATACAAACACTACACTATACACTACATTCTACACTACACTGTACACTACGTTGTACACTGCACTATACACTACACTATACACTACACTATACACTACTATACACTACACTGTACACTACACTATACAATACACTACACTATACACTACATTGTACACTACACTGTACACTACTACACTATACACTACACTATAAACTACACTATACACTACACACTATACAGTAGTGCTGTACTAGTAACGAAGCCCTGTTACTAGTTGAGCTGTGTCGGGTGGTGGAGGGTTTAACGACACACACACACATTTATATATGCACGTGATCTCGCCCAACCAACACCTGTATTATGAACAAAGACAAAGATTCCCCGTGTAAAGCTTTCGTGACTGCAGGGATTCATCTTCTTGGTTCTTTCGGTAAAGTCATCACGTAGAAGGGAAGTAATAAAATAATAAAAATAAAACATAATAAAATAATTCTCACGACGTTTCGGCCACAACGCAAGCAGCCGTCCTCAGGTGGAGAACAGGTCCATCAAGTAGACTCTGTCTACTGTCGACTTGACGGACCTGTTCTCCACCTGAGGACGGCTGCTTGCGTTGTGGCCGAAACGTCGTGAGAATTCTTTTATTATTAAAGAACCAAGAAGATGAATCTCCCGTGTAGCCTGGAACAGACTGTAGGGGCAAGTGCTGTTAGCGAGCACCTATGAAGGCCGGCACGGCACACGAGGGGGTGGGTGGCCAACACCACGCCCGGCCGCCTTTGTCTCCCCAGCGGCGGTGATTTTTCCACACTGCACCAGGTACTTATTTGAGGCTGAGTCGACCTAGGGGAGGCCCAGGACCGGTTCAGATAATCGTCGCCGGTGTTGGCCGTGAGCGGGAATCAAACTCGGGTCGCCGGGTTCGTAGCGCAGCGTAGCGCTAACCACCACACTACCGCTCCCCACACACAAAGACACAACACCCACACACACAGAGACACCCACATACACAGAGACCCACACACACACAGACCCACACACACAGAGACACCCACATACACAGAGACCCACACACACAGAGACCCACACACACAGAGACACCCACATACACAGAGACCCACACACACAGAGACCCACACACACATAGACCCACACACACAGAGACCCACACACACACAGATTCACACACACACATAGACCCACACACACATAGACCCACACACACAGAGACCCACACGCACAGAGACCCACGTCGTATGGACATTCACAGCGGCCACAAGTCATCCCAATGATCTCAATGCGTGGATGTCGATTCCAAATGTGGAGGGAAATGAACGCAGCGACCATCACGGGAGAGAAACTCCAAATATACTGCAGCATACTTCTTAGTTTTTTTCGGTAAAAAACTTAAAATTAATTCAATCACGACGTTTCGGGCGCAACACAAGCGTCCTTCAGGTTAGGACAACTTATCGAAAGCACAACCGCTTAAGACACACTTAAGGCACACTTAAGCGGACATCCGTGGAGGGATGCAGACAAGGCCGATGAGTCAGATGCCTTCTATGACCTCCTGTCACAGGTGCTGGCTAAAATGCCCCCTCGGGACAGAGTCATCTTGTTGGGTGACTTCAATGCCCGAGTTGGTCATGATGCTGGCACCTGGTCTGGAGTAATTGGAAGGCATGGGCCAGATCAACTCAATAACAACGGTAGGAGGCTGCTAGATTTTTGCGCAGCCCTTGGGCTTGTAATTACCAACATGCTGTTCCGGCATCGGCGCATCCACACAACATCATGGATGCATGCCGGGTCCAAGCAAGAACATCTGCTGGACTACATAGTGACGGAACAGCAAATGCAGGCCCATGTCCTTGACACCAGGACCTACCGTGGAGCTGATCTGCCCACTGACCATCGACTTGTCATCTGTAAGATGCGCCTGCCATTCTTCCACTCCGGTGGTGGGTGTACACCCAGGACCCCATTCAAACCCAAGGTGGCCTGGTCTCAGCTAGCTGATGAAAGTTGCAAGCGATAATTTCATCATCGCTTGTGGCTGGGGTTGGCATCGTCCCTCACTCCTCCTGATGTCGAGGGTAAATGGGAGAGGTTTAGGACTGTGGCTCATGCAGCTGCAATGGCTGCTTTGGGTACGCGGTCCAGACCTCCCCAGAGACCCTGGCTGACAGAGGAGGTGTTCAGGATGGCTGAGAAAAAGCGACAGGCCCACTCTCATCGTCTACAGCATCCCACGTCAGAGAATGAGGAGGCTTACCGCAGCCTTCGCTCAGAGGTTCGGAGAGCCGTGAGGCGCTGCAAGGATGGGTGGTGGTCGTGGGTTGCAGAGGAGATGGAGTCTGCCTCAGTGGCCCGCGATCACAAATCCCCCTTTAATTCCATAAAAAAGTAACCTGCAGCGCCACACCTATTACCATCATTAGGGGAGAAACGGCGATCCAATCTCCGACCCCCAGGAACAGGTTTGCAGATTTGTTGAGCATTTCTGTGAGGTCCTGGGGGAGGGGAAATCTCTCAGCCTGGAAAACATCGTGGCACAAAGTGGAGATGACCCTGCTGAGGCTGCGGTGCCTCAAATATTGAAAGAAGTCACCCCCTGTGAGTGGCTGGCTGAGGTGACATCTGTTGAGGAAGTACTGAAGGCGATCCAGAGCTTGAGACGGAGGGCGGAGTAACGATGCTCACAACAACGAGCGGAGCGCCGGGTGGCTAAAGCACAGCAAGTTGGTACAGTAGGGGGCACAGGTGGTGCATCAGCCAGTCGTCTCAGTCATCTCAGTCAGTCGACCCGTGGCACCTGCTGGGTCTGCCCCGTGACCTCCTGCCAGCGGGCGTTCGACACTTCACGTGGCCTCAAGGTGCACATGGCCTGGCACAGGCGTTGTGGTGACGTCACCGCCACTTAGTGGCGAATGGCGGTTGTTGTTGGTGGTGGTGTTGGTGTTGGCGGTGTTGGTGGCAGTGTTGGTGGTGGTGTTGGTAGTGTTGGTAGTGGTGGTGGTGGTGTTGGTATTGGTGGTGGTGTTGGTAGTGGTGTTGGTGGTGGTGTTGGTAGTGGTGGTGGTCGTGGTGTTGGTAGTGGTGGTGGTGTTGGTGGTGGTGTTGGTAGTGGTGGTGGTGTTGGTGTTTGTGGTGATGTTGGTAGTGGTGTTGGCGGTGGTGGTGGTTTTGGTAGTGGTGGTGGTGTTGGTATTGGTGTCGGTGGTGGTGTTGGTGGTGGTGTTGGTGGTGGTGGTGGTTTTGGTAGTGGTGTTGGTGGTGTTGGTGGTTGTGTTGGTGGTGTTGGTGGTGGTGGTAGTGGTGTTGGTATTGGTGGTGGTGGTGTTGGTATTGTTGGTGGTGTTGGTAGTGTTGGTAGTGGTGTTGGTGGTGTTGGTGGTGTTGGTGGTGTTGGTGGCAGTGTTGGTGGTGGTGTTGGTAGTGTTGGTGGTGGTGGTGGTGTTGGCGGTGTTGGTGGCGGTGTTGGTGGTGGTGGTGGTGTTGGTGGTAGTGGTGTTGGTGGTGTTGGTGGTAGTGGTGTTGGTGGTGTTGGTAGTGTTTGTAGTGGTGGTGGTGTTGGTATTGGTGGTGGTGTTGGTGGTGGTGTTGGTAGTGTTAGTAGTGGTGGTGTTGGTGGTGTTGGTGGTGGTGGTGTTGGTATTGGTGGTGGTGGTGTTGGTAGTGGTGGTGGTGTTGGTAGTGGTGGTGGTGTTGGTGGTGGTGTTGGTAGTGGTGGTGGTGTTGGTGGTGGTGTTGGTGGTGTTGGTAGCGGTGTTGGTGGTGTTGGTGGTGGAGGTGTTGGTATTGGTGGTGGTGGTATTGGTGGTGGTGGTGTTGGTGGTGGTGTTGGTGGTGGTGTTGGTGGTGGTGTTGGTGGTGGTGTTGGTGGTGTTGGTGGTGGTAGTGGTAGTGGTGGAGGTAGTGGTGGTGGTGGAGGTGGTGGTGGTGTTGGTGGTGCTGCTGATTGCCAAGCAATCTCGCCGAGCTGGGGTTGCGAGTGAACGAGATGTCGTCAGAGATGAGGAGACGCCGATTTATCGCCTCTCTCTCTCTCTCTTCCTCTCTCTTCCTCTTTCTTTTACGACCGAAGCAAATTAAGTTCGCGACGATGATGACCGTGATGGTGGTGATGGCTCACCCATCCACCCATCCAGACACCCACCCACCCATCCACCCATCCAGACACCCACCCACCCATCCACTTACCCATCCACTTACCCATCACCCATCCACCTACCACCCACCCACCCACCCACCACCCTTCCACCGACCCATCCACCCACTCACCCATCCACCCACTCACCCATCCACCCACTCACCCATCCACCCACTCACCCATCCACCCATCACCCACCCAGCCATCCACCCACCCACCCATCCACCTATCACCCACCCACACATCCACCTACCCACCACCCTTTCACCCATCCACCTACCCACCCAGCCACCCATCCACTCACCACCCATCCACCCACCCACCCATCACCCACCCAGCCACCCATCACTCACTCATCACCCATCCACCCATCCACCCATCACCCAGCCACCCACCCACCCACCACCCTTCCACCGACACATCCACCCACTCACCCATCCACCCACTCACCCATCCACCCATCACCCACCCAGCCATGCACCCACCCAGCCACCCACCCAGCCATCCACCACCCATCCACCCACCCAGCCATCCACTCAGCCATCCACCCAGCCATCCATCCACCACCCATCCACCCACCCAGCCACCCACCGATCCACCACCTAGCCATCCACCCACCCACCCAGCCACCCATCACCCATCCACCCACCATCCACCCCTCTACCCACCCACCCATCCACCTATTCACCCACCCACCCATCCACCCCTCTATCCACCCACCCATCCACCCACCCACCCATCCACCCACCCAGCCACCCACCCACGCAATCGCTCTGGTTCCGTTTTAATTTCCCTCCACGGGGGCTGTAGGTAAACTCGGCCCTGCTGTTTAATCACAGTGGCGTGTGGGGGGAGATAGTGGGGGGGGGGGGGGTCGTGGGGGGGTCGTGGGGGTCGAGGTAGTGGGAGGGGGGGTAGTGGGGGTAGGTTTAGCTTTGCTCGGGAGTAGTTTCGATGTAAAGCTTTCGTGACTGCAGGGATTCATATTCTTGGTTCTTTCGGTAAGGTCACGTAGAAGGGAAATAATAAACATAAAATAATACAATTCTCACTACGTTTCGATTGCAACACAATCAATTTTCTTGCTGTGTTTCACACCTGATGATGATTGTTTGTGTTGCAATCGAAACGTCGTGAGAATTTAATAATGTTTTATTTTCATTATTTATTATTTCCCTTCTACGTGACTTTACCGAAAGAACCAAGAATAGGGAGTCGTTGTTCAGGGAGTATTTGCATGCTGCTATACATTTACACATTTAGTTAAGTCTATGGGTCTCTATGCATATCTTACGTGCCTCTATGTATCTCTATGGGTCTCTATGTGTGTCTATGTGTCTGTGTCTCTGTGTATCTCTATGGGTCTGTATGTGTCTCTTTGGGTCTCTGTGTATCTCTATGGGTTTCTCTGTGTCTCTATGGGTCTCTATGTGTGTCTATGTGTCTCTGTATATCTCTACCACCAACACCACCAACATCACCACCACCACCAACACCACTACCAAAACCACGACCACCACCACCAACACCACCAACACCACCACCACCACGACCACCACCACCACGACCACCACGACCACCACCACGACCACGACCACCACGACCACCACCACCACGACCACCACCACCACCACCACCACGACCACCACCACCACCACCACCACCACGACCACCACGACCACCACCACGACCACGACCACCACCACGACCACGACCACCACCACGACCACCACCACGACCACCACCACCACGACCACCACCACCACCACGACCACCACCACGACCACCACCACCACGACCACCGACCACCACCACGACCACCAACCACCCACCACGACCACCACGACCACCACCACCACCACGACCACCACGACCACGACCACCACCACGACCACCACCACGACCACCACCACGACCACCACCACCACGACCACCACCACCACCACCACGACCACCACCACGACCACCACCACGACCACCACCACCACGACCACCACCACCCACCACCACGACCACCACCACCACGACCACCACCACGACCACCACCACCACGACCACGACCACCACCACGACCACCACCACCACACCACCACGACCACCACCACGACCACCACCACGACCACCACCACCACGACCACCACCACCACCACCACGACCACCACCACGACCACCACCACGACCACCACCACGACCACCACCACGACCACCACCACACCACCACCACGACCACCACCACACCACCACCACCACGACCACCACCACGACCACCACCACGACCACCACCACCACGACCACCACCACCACGACCACCACCACGACCACCACCACCACGACCACCACCACGACCACCACCACCACGACCACCACCACCACGACCACCACCACCACGACCACCACCACACCACCACGACCACCACCACGACCACCACCACGACCACCACACCACCACCACCACCACGACCACCACCACACCACCACCACGACCACCACCACCACCACCACGACCACCACCACCACGACCACCACCACCACCCACCACCACCACGACCACCACCACCACCACCACGACCACCACCACCCACCACGACCACCACCACCCACGACCACCACCACCACCACCACGACCACCACCACGACCACCACCCCACCACGACCACCACCACGACCACCACCCACCACCACCACCACGACCACCACCACCACCACGACCACCACCACCACGCAGGGCTCTGTGCTGGCCACGTGGGAGGCGGCGTCTCGTGTCGTGCCCCCCTCCACCACCCGGGACGCTACGGCGAGCAGCAGCAGGCAAAGGTGCCCCGTGTAGCCTCTAGCAGGGCTGTAGGGGCAAGTGCTGTTAGTAGCAGCAGCAGTGTCTATAGACACACAGACAAAGGTCTTCCACCTGGGTCTGTCCCGTGACCTCCTGCACCTAGCCTGGCACAGCAGTCAACCCACGGCACCTGCTGGGTCTGTCACGTGACCTTCTCATGCACCTAGCCTGGCACAGCAGTCAACCCACGGCACCTGCTGGGTCTGTCACGTGACCTCCTCCTCATGCACCTAGCCTGGCACAGCAGTCAACCCATGGCACCTGCTGGGTCTGTCCCGTGACCTCCTCCTCCTGCACCTAGCCTGGCACAGCAGTCAACCCATGGCACCTGCTGGGTCTGTCCCGTGACCTCCTCCTCATGCACCTAGCCTGGCACAGCAGTCAACCCACGGCACCTGCTGGGTCTGTCCCGTGACCTCCTCCTCCTGCACCTAGCCTGGCACTAGAGCCGTGGTGACGTCACGCTCACTTTGTGACGTTTAACTCATTAACAAAATGACATTAGCATATTTTAATTAACATAATAATCATTAACATAATTTATGTCCGCGAAGATGGAAATATAATTAACATAATTTATGCGGGTTACCCGAAGCCCCGCCCAACACGCACCCTCGCCGATCCTCATTAACATAATTTATGCGGGTTACCCGTAGCCCCGCCCTTGCCGGTCCTCATTAACATAATTTATCTCAACATTTCCGCGGTCCCGCTTATCAAACCGCCACCAATGGGAGGGGGGGGTTGGTAATGGTTGGACCAATCACCGCGCGGCTGATAACATCTCCCTCCCCCCCATAAAGCCCCCACCTCATTGGTCTTGCCCATATAAGGGCACTGGCGGGTGACGTCATCTCCGGCTCACCACCCACCCCCAGAACAAAAAGCGCGGGAAGCTGGGCGGGGGGTTAGGGGGGGGGGTTGGGGGCGGGCCCGTTGGTGGTCACGTGACCACCACCACCGTCAAAGTTGACGATAGCGAGAGGACACGGGAGGAGGTAACGACGCGTCCGCACCAAACAATTAACGATTTAAGTTAATTAGCGGACAAAAGCGCGCAAATTGTCGCGTCTTCGCGTGACAAGCGTGAGGTAAAATCGACGTCTCCCGATCGAGCGGTCGTGTTCGTGTGCTCAACTTTAGTCCACCACTTTTGCCAGAGCCGCAGCTGTTTGTAATTTAGCGTTGCGGAGTTGTTGCGTTGCTGCGGTGTCTATTTTTTTTTAACCTCAGACAAAGTTTTTTTTCTTACCTCAAAGTCTTTTTTTACCTCAGACAAAGTCATTTTTTTAGCTCAGAAAAAGTTTTTTTTTACCTCAAAGTTTAGTTTTTTTACCTCAATTTTTTTTTACCTCAGACAGTCTTTTTTTACCTTTAAGTTTTTTTTTTACCTTAGACGAAGTCTATTTTACCTCAGACAAAGTCTTTTTTTTACCTCAGACAAAGTTTTTTTAACCTCAAAGTTTTGTTTTTTACCTCAATTTTCATTTTTACCTCAGACAGTCTATTTTACCTCAAAGTTTTTTTTTACCTTAGACAAAGTCTATTTTACCTCAGTTATTTTTTTACCTTAGACAAAGTCTATTTTACCTTCGACAAAGTCTATTTTACCTCAGACAAAGTCTTCTTTTTTACCTCAGACAGTTTTTTTTTACCTCAAAGTTTTGTTTTTTACCTCAAAGTTTTGTTTTTTACCTCAAATTTTTGTTTTTTACCTCAAATTTTTTTTTACCTCAGACAAAGTCTTTACGCTGAAAGAGTTTATTTTTTTTCACGAGACGAACGCTTCGCCGGACATATAGTTGCGTCGACGTCGTAGTTACGATCATAACAGTTAAGAATAACAACGCGTGTCCACCTTTATTTGCGTTAACGATTTAACTAAAAAGTGACAGTTCTTTAAAAGCGCTTTAAACGGTGCGTAGCCCGCAATGTGACGACTTTTTGTTTAAAAAAAACCTAATCTGGTAACTTACTAAGCGAGCGATCAATGCAATGATGTAATGTTGTGTTGATTGATCAATGTTTAAAGACATTTAAAATAAGACGTTTACCATTATTATTAGTGTAGTAACTCCTCTGCCAAACAAGAAAACCCTTGAAACTTTAAACTTAAAATACGTAGATTTTTTATAGTTTTATAATAAATATAAGTTGTAGATGTTATATGGTAATCGCCTCTGTATTCGCTAACCACTAGCTTCTATAATGTTTGTATTCTGTATTAATGTTTAGTTTCTCGCTGAAATATAACTTTTGAAAGGTGATCTGGAGATTAATTAGTGGAGTTTGTATGATCTCCCCCTGCCCTACAGAGTTTGTATGATCTCCCCCTGCCCTACAGAGTTTGTATGATCTCCCCCTGTCCTACAGAGTTTGTATGATCTCCCCCTGTCCTACAGAGTTTGTATGATCTCCCCCTGTCCTACAGAGTTTGTATGATCTCCCCCTGTCCTACAGAGTTTGTATGATCTCCCCCTGTCCTACAGAGTTTGTATGATCTCCCCCTGTCCTACAGAGTGAGTGGAGTTTGTATGATCTCCCCCTGTCCTACAGAGTGAGTGGAGTTTGTATGATCTCCCCCTGTACTACAGAGTTTGTATGATCTCCCCCTGTCCTACAGAGTGAGTGGAGTTTGTATGATCTCCCCTGTCCTACAGAGTGAGTGGAGTTTGTATGATCTCCCCCTGTCCTACAGAGTGGAGTTTGTATGATCTCCCCCTGTACTGCAGAGTGAGTGGAGTTTGTATGATCTCCCCCTGTCCTATAGAGTGGAGTTTGTATGATCTCCCCTGTCCTACAGAGTGGAGTTTGTATGATCTCCCCCTGTACTGCAGAGTGAGTGGAGTTTGTATGATCTCCCCCTGTCCTACAGAGTGGAGTTTGTATGATCTCCCCCTGTCCTACAGAGTGAGTGGAGTTTGTATGATCTCCCCCTGTACTACAGAGTGGAGTTTGTATGATCTCCCCCTGTACTACAGAGTGAGTGGAGTTTGTATGATCTCCCCCTGTCCTACAGAGTGGAGTTTGTATGATCTCCCCCTGTCCTACAGAGTGAGTGGAGTTTGTATGATCTCCCCCTGTACTACAGAGTGGAGTTTGTATGATCTCCCCCTGTACTGCAGAGTGAGTGGAGTTTGTATGATCTCCCCCTGTCCTATAGAGTGGAGGTTGTATGATCTCCCCCTGTCCTACAGAGTGAGTGGAGTTTGTATGATCTCCCCTGTACTACAGAGTGGAGTTTGTATGATCTCCCCCTGTACTGCAGAGTGAGTGGAGTTTGTATGATCTCCCCCTGTCCTATAGAGTGGAGTTTGTATGATCTCCCCCTGTCCTACAGAGTTTGTATGATCTCCCCCTGTCCTACAGAGTGAGTGGAGTTTGTATGATCTCCCCCTGTCCTACAGAGTGAGTGGAGTTTGTATGATCTCCCCCTGTACTACAGAGTTTGTATGATCTCCCCCTGTCCTACAGACTGAGTTGAGTTTGTATGATCTCCCCTGTACTACAGAGTGGAGTTTGTATGATCTCCCCCTGTCCTACAGAGTTTGTATGATCTCCCCCTGTCCTACAGAGTGAGTGGAGTTTGTATGATCTCCCCTGTCCTATAGAGTGGAGTTTGTATGATCTCCCCCTGTCCTACAGAGTTTGTATGATCTCCCCCTGTCCTACAGAGTGAGTGGAGTTTGTATGATCTCCCCCTGTCCTACAGAGTGAGTGGAGTTTGTATGATCTCCCCCTGTACTACAGAGTTTGTATGATCTCCCCCTGTCCTACAGAGTGAGTGGAGTTTGTATGATCTCTCCCTGTCCTACAGAGTGAGTGGAGTTTGTATGATCTCCCCCTGTCCTACAGACTGAGTGGAGTTTGTATGATCTCCCCCTGTCCTACAGATGATTATGAGAGAGACACGTCTGGTATGAAGGAAGTCGTGGGTTCGATTCCTACCCCTTGACGCCTACTGTATATTTGGAGTTTGCGTGTCTCTCTCTCATCATCATCACGGTGGCTAGGAGATGTTAACTACCTCGCCTGGTACACAGGAGGTCATGGGTTCGATCCCAACCCTGACGCCTGCTGCTGTATATTTGGAGTCTGCGTCTCTCTCATCATCATCATGGTGACTAGGAGATGTTAACTACCTCGCCTGGTACACAGAAGGTCGTGGGTTCGATCCCGACCCTGACGCCTGCAGCTGTATATTTGGAGTCTGCGTCTCTCTCATCGTCATCACGGTGGCTAGGAGATGTTAACTACCTCGCCTGGTACACAGAAGGTCGTGGGTTCGATCCCGACCCTGACACCTGCTGCTGTATATTTGGAGTTTGCGTCTCTCTCTCTCATCATCATCATCACGGTGACTAGGAGATGTTAACTACCTCGCCCGGTACACAGGAGGTCGTGGGTTCGATCCCGACCCTGACACCTGCTGCTGTATATTTGGAGTTTGCGTCTCTCTCTCTCATCATCATCATCACGGTGACTAGGAGATGTTAACTACCTCGCCTGGTACACAGAAGGTTGTGGGTTCGACCCTGACGCCTGCTGCTGTATATTTGGAGTCTGCGTCTCTCTCTCATCATCATCATCACGGTGGCTAGGAGATGTTAACTACCTCGCCTGGTACACAGGAGGTTGTGGGTTCGATCCCGACCCTGACGCCTGCTGCTGTATGTTTGGAGTCTGCGTCTCTCATCATCATCATCACGGTGACTAGGAGATGTTAACTACCTCGCCTGGTACACAGAAGGTCGTGGGTTCGATCCCGACCCTGACGCAGGCTGCTGTATGTTTGGAGTCTGCGTCTCTCTCATCATCATCACGGTGGCTAGGAGATGTTAACTACCTCGCCTAGTACACAGAAGGTCGTGGGTTCGACCCTGACCCTGACGCAGGCTGCTGTATGTTTGGAGTCTGCGTCTCTCTCATCATCATCACGGTGGCTAGGAGATGTTAACTACCTCGCCTGGTACACAGAAGGTCGTGGGTTCGATCCCGACCCTGACACCTGCTGCTGTATATTTGGAGTTTGCGTCTCTCTCTCTCATCATCATCATCACGGTGACTAGGAGATGTTAACTACCTCGCCCGGTACACAGGAGGTCGTGGGTTCGACCCTGACGCCTGCTGCTGTATGTTTGGAGTCTGCGTCTCTCTCTCTCATCATCACGGTGACTAGGAGATGTTAACTACCTCGCCCGGTACACAGAAGGTCGTGGGTTCGACCCTGACTCCTGCTGCTGTATGTTTGGAGTCTGCGTCTCTCTCTCTCTCCATGTGGTTGTGTGGATTTTTCTCCGGCTCCTCCGGTTTTTCCCCTCCACATTTAGAATAAACGTCTCGACATGTTTTGAGAGCATTTGGCTGTCCCTATAAATTAACACGTTGACTTATTATGACGATGATGAGGGCTTCGTAATCATTAAGCAATTCTAAGTGAAATATAAAAACTTTCCTTTTTTAAACTTGGTTTAACTTAAGATTCTTTCACAGTGTTATTTTTGTAACATGCCTTCGATAGCAATGTATTATACTGCTATTTTCTTTCGTATGGAAATGTATCTTATTGTTCTTGCGATTTAGTCTTCTAACAATTATTTATTTTATCTGTACATCACTTTGAAGTGCGTCTTTTGCACGATATAGTGCTACAGAAAAATAAGGACGTGATTGAGTGACAAGGCACTTTTCCACTGAGCTGCTATCATCTGTGATGGGCCAGGTCGCTTCTGTGAAAGATCTCCTAAACAGTAGCTCGGTGGGGCATTACAGCTGGTAACATAAACACGTGGGTGAGTGAGTGGGTGGGTGAGTGGGTGGGTGAGTGTGTGGATGGCTGGGTGAGTGAGTGACTGGGTGGGTGGGTGAGTGGGTGACTGGGTGAGTGGGTGACTGCGTGAGTGAGTGGGTGGGTGACTGGGTGAGTGGGTGGATGGCTGGGTGAGTGTGTGGGTGGGTGACTGGATGAGTGAGTGGGTGAGTGTGTGGGTGGATGGCTGAGTGAGTGAGTGTGTGGGTAGGTGAGTGAGTGAGTGACTGGGTGAGTGGGTGGATGGCTGGGTGAGTGTGTGGGTGGGTGACTGGATGAGTGAGTGGGTGAGTGTGTGGGTGGATGGCTGAGTGAGTGAGTGTGTGGGTGGATGAGTGTGTGGGTCGGTGTGTGGGTGGATGGCTGGGTGAGTGTGTGGGTGGGTGAGTGCGTGGATGGCTGAGTGAGTGAGAGTGTTTAGACTCTATGGCTGAGCTGCTATCATCTGCGATGGGCCAGGTCGCTTCTGTAAAAGAGCTCCTACACAGCGGCTCACCGGGACCTTACAGCCCGTCAAATACTAAACGTAGTTTGTAGTTTTAATTCGTCCTCTACAAGTGAGTGGACATCGCGGTCACACAACTTTGCTCTTTGCCACAGCCTTTGTCGTCATCGTTGTCATCGGCGTCGTCATTGTTGTCGTCATTGTTGTCGTCATCGTTATCGTCGTCGTCATTGTTGTCATCATCGTCGTCATCGTCGTCATCGTCGTCGTCGTTGTTGTCGTGATCGTCGTCATTGTTGTCATCATCGTCGTCATTGTTGTCGTCATCGTTGTCGTCATTGTTGTCATCATCGTCGTCATCGTCGTCATCGTCGTCGTCGTTGTTGTCGTGATCGTCGTCATCGTTGTCGTCATCGTTGTCGTCATTGTTGTCATCATCGTCGTCATCGGCGTCATCGGCGTCGTCATTGTTGTCGTCATTGTTGTCGTCATCGTTGTCGTCATCGTCGTCGTCATTGTTGTCATCGTCGTCGTCGTCATCGTCGTCGTCGTTGTTGTCGTGATCGTCGTCATTGTTGTCGTCATCGTCATTGTTGTCGTCATCGTCATTGTTGTCGTCATCGTCATCGTCATTGTTGTCATCGTTGTCGTCATTGTTGTCGTCATCGTCATTGTTGTCGTCATCGTCATTGTTGTCATCGTTGTCGTCATTGTTGTCATCATCGTCATCGTCATTGTTTTCGTGATCGTCGTCATTGTTGTCGTCATCGTCATTGTTGTCGTCATCGTTGTCATTGTTGTCGTCATCGTCATCGTCGTCGTCATTGTTGTTGTCATCATCGTCGTAGTCGTGATTGTCGTCATCGTTGTCATCATCGTCATCATCGTCGTCATCGTCGTCATCGTCGTCATCGTCGCTAAATAAATGAAAATGACACTCGATTGGTTTTCCTCCGACAGCGTTTCCACCGTCGACGCTCCACCGCAGCCACCGCCGCTGCTGCAGGAGGCTCCTACGTGGGAGGAGGAAGAGGAGTGAGAGGAGGAAGGAGGGAGGAGGAGGAGGAAGAAGGGAGGAAGAAGGGAGGAGGAAGAGGAGTGAGAGGAGTGAGGGAGTGAGAGGAGTGAGAGGAGTGAGAGGAGGAAGGAGGAGGGAGGAGGAGGGAGTCGGCGGCGGCGCGGGGCCACCGGCGCGTCGGCCGCCATGTCCCTGCCGGGCTACGCCCCCCGCGGCTACGGCTCCCGTCCTCCACGACGGCGCCCGCCGCTTTCGGCGGCGCCGCGTCGGCCGGCGGCGCCGCGGCCACCGGCGCGTCGGCCGCTACGGCGGCCCAAGGCGACGAGGGACGACGCCGGAGCGCCGCCGGCCCGGTCGGCATCGGCGGTGCCGGCGGCGGCTCGCCGGGGATGCTGCCGACGATGGACATGAGCCGCATGATGCGGGCGCTGGAGCTGGCACGGTGATGGCGGTGTTCTACCCGCGGCGCGCCCGCTCCGAGCGGCGCACGCTGCAGGTGGTGCTGGAGACGCGGCAGATCGTGTGGAGCCGCGTCAGCGACCGCGTCGAGGGCACCAGTGAGTGGCGGGTTGGGGATGGGGGGCGGTGGCTGGGAGATGTTGACTACCTCACCTGGTGCGCAGGAGGTCGTGGGTTCTATTCCTGACCCCTGACGATGCCTGCTGCTGTATATTTGGTGTCTAAGTCTCTCTCATCATCATCACGGTGGCTGGGAGATGTTGACTACCTCGCCTGGTGCGCAGGAGGTCGTGGGTTCTATTCCTGACCCCTGACGATGCCTGCTGCTGTATATTGGTGTCTAAGTCTCTCTCATCATCATCACGGTGGCTGGGAGATGTTGACTACCTCGCCTGGTGCGCAGGAGGTCGTGGGTTCTATTCCTGACGATGCCTGCTGCTGTCTATTTGATGTCTAAGTCTCTCTCATCATCACGGTGGCTGGGAGATGTTAACGACATCGCCTGGTGCGCAGGAAGTCGTGGGTTCCATCCCGACCCCTGACGATTCCTGCTGCTGTGTATTTGGAGTCTGCATCTCCCTCTCTCTCTCATCATCACGGTGGCTGGGAGATGTTGACTACATCGCCTGGTGTGCAGGAGGTCGTGCGTTCGTCCTTGGGTTAGGGTGTGGGTGAGTTGACGCATGGGTGAGTTAGTGCGCGGGTTAGGCCGTGGGCGAGTTATTGGGTGGGTGAGTTAGTGCGCAGGTTAGGCCGTGGGTGAGTTATTGTGTGGGTGAGTTATTGTGTGGGTGAGTTTGTGCGTGGGTGAGTTAGGGTGTGTGTGGTGAGTTCGTGTGGGCAAGGGTTTGGGTGAGTTATTGTGTGGGTGAGTTTGTGCGTGGGTGAGTTAGCGTGTGTGTGGTGAGTTCGTGTGGGTGTGGGCAAGGGTTTGGGTGAGTTATTGTGTGGGTGAGTTATTGTGTGGGTGAGTTTGTGCGTGGGTGAGTTAGCGTGTGTGTGGTGAGTTAGCGTGTGTGTGGGCGAGGGTTTGGGTGAGTTATTACATGGCTGAGTTATTGTGTGGGTGAGTTTGTGCGTGGGTGAGTTAGCGTGTGTGTGGTGAGTTGGCGTGCGTGTGGGTGAGGGTGTGGGCGAGTTGGTGAGATGGTGGGTGAGCTGGCACGTGGGTGAGTTGGTGTGTGGGTGAGTTGGTGAGATGGTGAGTGAGCTGGCACGTGGGGTGAGTTGGTGGAGATGGTGAGTGAGCTGGCACGTGGGTGAGTTGGTGAGATGGTGAGTGAGCTGGCACGTGGGTGAGTTGGTGTGTGGGTGAGTTGGTGAGATGGAGAGTGAGCTGGCACGTGGGTGAGTTGGTGTGTGGGTGAGTTGGTGAGATGGTGAGTGAGCTGGCACGTGGGTGAGTTGGTGTGTGGGTGAGTTGGTGTGGGTGATTTGGTGAGATGGTGGGTGAGCTGGCACGTGGGTGAGTTGGTGTGTAGGTGAGTTGGTGAGATGGTGGGTGAGCTGGCACGTGGGTGAGTTGGTGTGTGGGTGAGTTGGTGAGATGGTGAGTGAGCTGGCACGTGGGCGAGTTGGTGTGTGGGTGAGTTGGTGAGATGGTGAGTGAGCTGGCACGTGGGCGAGTTAACGGGTGAGGGGGGGTAGGCGTGAGATGCGGTGGTGAGATCCTGGCTGTGTGTGGTGTGGCGGTCCGCAACTTGCCGTCGCTAGCGACTGGAGTGCCATGAATAACAATGGTAACGAGGATGGTGATGACGGTGAACGTGGAGGCGGTGGTGATGATCGTGGTGGCAATGACTGTGGTGATGATTGTGGTGGTAGTTCTGGTCGTGATAATCATATGATGGTAGTGGTGGTGGTGAAGGTGATGATGATCGTGGTGGTGATGACGGTGATGATGATGGTGGTGGTGGTGGCGACGATGACTGTGGTGATGATCGTGGTGGTAGTGGTGGTGGTGAAGGTGATGATGATCGTGGTGGTGATGACGGTGATGATGATCGTGGTGGTCGTGGTGACTGTGATAATGATCGTGGTGGTAGTGCGGCGTTGACGATGATGATTGTGGTGGAGGTGGCGATGATGATTGTGGTAGTGGTGGTGCCGATGATGATTGTGGTGGTGGCGGCGTTGACGATGATGATTGTGGTGGAGGTGGCGATGATGATCGTGGTGGTGGTGACCATGATGATTGTGGTGGAGGTGGCGATGATGATTGTGGTGGTGGTGGGGTGGTGACCATGATGATTGTGGTGGTGACGATGATGTGTTGGGTGTGGAGTGTGTGTGTGTGTTAGTGTGTGTGTGTGTTGGGTGTGGAGTGTGTGTGTAGCCTGTATGTGTGTAGAGCCTGTGTTAGTGTGTGTGGAGTCTGTGTGTGTGTGTGTGTGGAGTGTGTGTGCGTGTGTAGCCTGTGTTAGTGTGTGTGTGTTAGTGTGTGTGTAGCCTGTGTGTGTGTTAGTGTGTGTGTAGACTGTGTGTGTGTTAGTGTGTGTGGAGTGTGTGGAGTGTGTGTGTGGAGTGTGTGTGTTAGTGTGTGTGGAGTCTGTGTGTGTGTGGAGTGTGTGTGTAGTGTGTGTGGAGTCTGTGTGTGTGTGTGGAGTGTGTGTGGAGTGTGTGTGGAGTGTGTGTAGCCTGTGTTAGTGTGTGTGTTAGCGTGTGTGTAGCTGTGTGTGTGTCTCCTGTGTGTGTGGCTGAGCGTGGTGCTGGCCGCCCAACCCCCCCCCCCGTGTGCACCGTGCCGACCTTCACAGGTGCTGCTGCTACTCGCTACTAACAGCACTTTCCCCTACAATCTGTTAGAGGCTACACGGGTGACTTTGTCTGTGTGTCTATAGACATTGCTGCTGCTACTAACAGCACTTGCCCCTACAGCCCTGTTTGAGGCTACACGGGGGACTTTGTCTGTGTGTCTATAGACACTGCTACTCGCTACTAACAGCACTTGCCCCTACAGCCTGCTAGAGGCTACACGGGGTACTTCGTCTGTGTGTCTATAGACACTGCTGCTGCTACTAACAGCACTTGCCCCTACAGCCTGTTAGAGGCTACACGGGTGACCTTTGTCTGTGTGTCTATAGACACTGCTGCTACTAACAGCACTTGCCCCTACAGCCCTGCTAGAGGCTACACGGGGCACCTTTGTTTGTGTGTCTATAGGACACTGCTATTTGCTACTAACAGCACTTGCCCCTACAGCCCTGCTAGAGGCTACACGGGTGACCTTTGTCTGTGTGTCTATAGGCACCGCGGCTGCTACTAACAGCACTTGCCCCTACAGCACTGCTAGAGGCTACACGGGGCACCTTTGTCTGTGTGTCTATAGGCACTGCTGCTACTAACAGCACTTGCCCCTACAGCCCTGCTAGAGGCTACACGGGGGGACCTTTGTCTGTGTGTCTATAGACGCTGTTGCTGCTACTCGCAGCACTTGCCCCTACAGCCCTGCTAGAGGCTACACGGGGGACCTTTGTCTGTGTGTCTATAGGCCACTGCTGCTGCTACTCCACAGCACTTGCCCCTACAGCCCTGCTAGAGGCTACACGGGTGACCTTTGTCTGTGTGTCTATAGGACACTGATATCGCTACTAACAGCACTTGCCCCTACAGCCCTGCTAGAGGCTACACGGGGGACCTTTGTCTGTGTGTCTATAGACACTGCTGCTGCTACTAACAGCACTTGCCCCTACAGCCTGCTAGAGGCTACACGGGTGACCTTTGAGATAATTTGCAGACGATTTGAGCAGCAGCAGCGGTGTTGTGAGTGGGAAATTTTGACTCCCCGTGTCCGAGATCTCCCCAATTCTCTCGCGATGGGCCACTGATTGAGTGCGTTCCGTCGTTTTGTTACCGCTGTTAGCGTCGGTCCAACGAACAAGGAAGTTTGGGGTTGAAATCGCGAAATTCGGGATTTCGATCGGATCATTGGGGGGGGGGGGGGACGTGTCACCCACGACCCCACTGGCACTGCTGTGCCTCGCATTGGAGGGCACCAGTGAGTGGTCACGGACAGGGTGGGCGGGTTTAGACCGTGGGGTTGGTTTGGTGAGTGAGTGGGTGGATGGGTGGGTGAGTGGGTGGGTGAGTGGGTGGATGGATGGGTGAGTGGGTGGGTGAGTGAGTGAGTGGGTGAGTGAGTGAGTGAGTGGGTGGGTGAGTGGAGTCCCACGGGCTATAGAAAGAGATGGGTTGATAGGTGAGTGGGTGGGTGAGTGGGATGGGTGGGTGAGTGGGTGGGTGGGTGGGTTTATGGGTGGGTGGGTGAGTGGGTGGTGGGTGGGTGGATGGGTGGGTGAGTGGGTGAGTGGGTGAGTGGGTGGGTGGGTGAGTGGGTGGGTGGGTGAGTGGGTGGGTGGGTGGGTGGGTGAGTTGGTGAGTGAGTGGGTGGGTAGGTGGGTGAGTGGGTGGGTGGGTAAGTGGGTGGGTAGGTGGGGTGGGTGAGTGGGTGGGTGTTTGAGTGAGTGGATGGGCGAGTGAGTCCCATGGGCTAGAGAAGAGGTGGGTTGATAGGTGTGTGTGAGTGGGTGAGTGGGTGAGTAGGTGGCCGGGCGAGAGAAGAGATGGGTTGGTGGGTGAGTGTGTGTGTGAGTGTGTGTCGGTGTGTGTGGGTGAGTGGGGAGCAGTAGTGTAGTGGTTAGCGTGCTGCGCTACGAACCCGGCGTTCCGGGTTCGATTCCCCGTCACCAGTGACGATTATTCTGAACCGGTCCTGGTGGTGTTGGCCACCCACCCCTCGTGTGCGGTGCCGGCCTTGCTCGCTAACAGCACTTGCTCCCTACAGTCTGTCAAGGCTATCGGGGGATCTTTGTTTTTGTGGGTGAGTGACTGAGTGTGTGGGTGAGTGACTGAGTGTGTGTGTGGGTGAGTGAATGAGTGTGTGTGTGGGTGAGTGACTGAGTGTGTGAGTGAGTGTGTGACTGAGTGTGTGTGCGGGTGAGTGACTGAGTGTGTGTGGGTGAGTGACTGAGTGTGTGTGTGGGTGAGTGACTGAGTGTGTGTGTGGGTGAGTGACTAAGTGTGTGTGCGGTGAGTGACTGAGTGTGTGTGTGGGTGAGTGACTGAGTGTGTGTGTGGGTGAGTGAATGAGTGTGTGTGCGGGTGAGTGAATGAGTGTGTGTGCGGGTGAGTGACTGAGTGTGTGTGTGGGTGAGTGACTGAGTGTGTGTGTGGGTGAGTGACTGAGTGTGTGTGTGGGTGAGTGACTGAGTGTGGTGTGTGGGTGAGTGACTGAGTGTGTGTGTGGGTGAGTGACTGAGTGTGTGTGTGGGTGAGTGACTGAGTGTGTGTTGGGTGAGTGACTGAGTGTGTGTGTGGGTGAGTGACTGATTGTGTGTGTGGTGAGTGACCGAGTGTGTGTGTGGGTGAGTGACTGAGTGTGTGTGTGGGTGAGTGACTGAGTGTGTGTGTGGGTGAGTGACTGAGTGTGTGTGTGGGTGAGTGACTGAGTGTGTGTGTGGGTGAGTGACTGAGTGTGTGTGTGGGTGAGTGACTGATTGTGTGTGTGGGTGAGTGACCGAGTGTGTGTGTGGGTGAGTGACTGAGTGTGTGTGTGGGTGAGTGACTGAGTGTGTGTGTGGGTGAGTGACTAAGTGTGTGTGCGGGTGAGTGACTGGAGTGTGTGTGCGGGTGAGTGACTGAGTGTGTGAGTGAGTGTGTGACTGAGTGTGTGTGCGGGTGAGTGACTGAGTGTGTGTGGGTGTGTGACTGAGTGTGTGTGTGGGTGAGTGACTGAGTGTGTGTGTGTGCACTAACACATACACACACTCAACTCACATACACTAACATACACACACTAACATACACACACACACTATACATACACACCACACACTATACACACACACATACACACGCTCAACTCACACTAACACCACACACTCAACTCACACACTAAACACACACACAATAACACACACACACTAACACACACACACTCAACTCACACACTAACACACACACACTCAACTCACACACTAACACACACACACTAACACACATACACTAACACACACACACGCTCATCTCACACAGGGTCCACTCTCAACACACACACTAACTCACACACACACATAGGGTGCGATACCATCATCTGGGCTGCGTGAGTGTGTGCAGTCACACCAAGTGTGGTGTGAGTGGACTTGTCAACAATGCAGTGCCCTCCCTCCCTTATCACAGACCGATGCAGACCTTACTGGCCACCCCGTGCCCCTCAAATCTTAGCGTTCATCCTATACACTACACTACTACACTGTACACTACACTATACACTACTACACTACACTACTACATTATACACTACACTATACACTACACCACTATGCACTACACTATACACTACACTATACACTACTACATTATACACTACACTACTACATTATACACTATACACTACACTATACACTACTACACTACACTACTGCATTATACACTACACTATACACTACTACACTATACACTACACTATACACTACACTATACACTACACTACTACACTACTACACTATACACTACACTATACACTACACTACTACACTACACACTACACTACTACACTACTACACTATACACTACACCACTATACAGTACACTATACACTACACTATACACTACACTATACACTACACTACTACACTACACACTACACTACTACACTATACACTACTACACTATACACTACACCACTATACAGTACACTATACACTACACTATACACTACACTATACACTACACTACTACACTATACACTACACTATACACTACCATACACTACACCACTATACACTACACTACTAAACACATCTGTCAACCCCTTATCATTGCCCTACCTTATCACGGACCGATTCGGACCCCACCGCTCACCCTGTGCCCCTCAACAAATCTCAACGTTTGTCGTACAAAGTCCCATCACGAGCGGAGAGTCACAAACCCATAGACACGACCGATGTCCAAGACCGTTTCACGTGTTTCCGTGTTGATCGCTGGTGGCGGTGAAGCTGCTTAGTCAACGCCACGACTCTGTGATCTTGCCTCTACGCACACGTGCACGCGTCGTAAATTGTACGACAATAAACACGGGCAATTTGCGAGGGGTTTAGCGATTAACCTGATTTATTTTGGCCGTATGGATTATTTATTGAAACGGCTGCACGCTCATGAGGTCGCGTGAAAATATAAGTGTTGTGTGCGTCGTTAAGCCCGCACTACCGACACAGCCGATTAGTAACAGGATCTGGCATACTATGAGACATCTCCTTTAGCAGTGGCAAAATATAG
>WFAB01002713.1:0-28523 GCA_018977245.1 Lethenteron camtschaticum | reverse complement strand
CACACACAGGTTGTGACACACACACACAGCAGGCTGTGACACACACACACAGGCTGTGACACACACACACAGGCTGTGACACACACACACAGGCTGTGACACACACACACAGGCTGTGACACACACACACAGGTTGTGACACCACACACACAGGCTGTGACACACACACACAGGCTGTGACCACCACAACACACAGGCTGTGACACACACACACAGGCTGTGACACACACACACAGGTTGTGACACACACAGGCTGTGACACACACAAGCTGTGACACACACACACAGGCTGTGACACACACACACAGGCTGTGACACACACACACAGGTTGTGACACACACACACAGGCTGTGACACCACACACAGGTTGTGACACACACACACAGGCTGTGACAACACACACAGGCTGTGACACACACACACAGGCTGTGACACCACACACAGGTGTGACACACACACAGGCTGTGACACACACACACAGGTTGTGACACACACACACAGGCTGTGACACACACACACAGGTTGTGACACACACACAGGCTGTGACACACACACACAGGCTGTGACACACACACACAGGTTGTGACACACACACACAGGTTGTGACACACACACACAGGCTGTGACACACACACACAGGTTGTGACACACACACACAGGCTGTGACACACACACACAGGTTGTGACACACACACACAGGCTGTGACACACACACACAGGTTGTGACACACACACACAGGCTGTGACACACACACACAGGCTGTGACACACACACACAGGCTGTGACACCACACACAGTTGTGACACACACACAGGTTGTGACACACACACACAGGTTGTGACACACACACACAGGCTGTGACACACCACACACACCAGGTTGTGACACACACACACAGGCTGTGACACAACACACAGGTTGTGACACACACACACAGGTGTGAAACACACAGGTGTGACACCACACAGGTTGTGACACACACACACAGGCTGTGACACACAACACACAACCAGGCTTGACACACACACAGGTGTGACACACACACAGGCTGTGACACAACACACAGGTTGTGACACACACACACAGGCTGTGACACACACACACAGGTTGTGACACACACACACAGGCTGTGACACACACACACAGGTTGTGACACACACCACACACAGGCTGTGACACACACACACAGGCTGTGACACACACACAGGTTGTGACACACACACACAGGCTGTGACACACACACACCAGGCTGTGACACACACACACAGGCTGTGACACACACACACAGGTGTGACACCACACACAGGTTGTGACACACACACACAGGCTGTGACACACACACACAGGTTGTGACACACCACACAGGCTGTGACACACACACACAGGCTGTGACACACACACACAGGTTGTGACACACACACACAGGCTGTGACACACACACACAGGCTGTGACACACACACACAGGCTGTGACACACACACACAGGCTGTGACACACACACACAGGCTGTGACACACACACACAGGCTGTGACACACACACACAGGCTGTGACACACACACACAGGCTGTGACACACACACACAGGCTGTGACACACACACACAGGCTGTGACACACACACACACAGGCTGTGACACACACACAGGCTGTGACACACACCACAGGCTGTGACACACACACACAGGCTGTGACACACACACACAGGTGTGACACACACACACAGGCTGTGACACACACAACAGGTGTGACACCACACACACAGGTGTGACACACACACACAGGTGTGACACACACCACACAGGCTGTGGACACACACACACACACACAGCTGTGACACACACACAGGCTGTGACACACACACACAGGCTGTGACACACACACACAGGCTGTGACACACACACACAGGCTGTGACACACACACACAGGCTGTGACACACACACAGGCTGTGACACAACCACACACACAGGCTGTGACACACACACACAGGCTGTGACACACACACACAGGCTGTGACACCACACACAGGCTGTGACACACACACACAGGCTGTGACACACACACACACAGGCTGTGACACACACAGGTGTGACACACAGGCTGTGACACACACACACAGGCTGTGACACACACACACAGGCTGTGACACACACACACAGGCTGTGACACACACACACAGGCTGTGACACACACAGGCTGTGACACACCACAGGCTGTGACACACACACACAGGCTGTGACAACACCACACACAGGCTGTGACACACACACACAGGCTGTGACACACACACACAGGCTGTGACACACACACACAGGCTGTGACACACACACCAGGCTGTGACACACCACAGGCTGTGACACCACACAGGCTGTGACACACACACACAGGCTGTGAACACCACACAGGCTGTGACACACACACACAGGCGTGACACACACACACAGGCTGTGACACACACACATGACACACACAGGCTGTGACACACACACAGTAACACACACAGGCTGTGACACACACACACAGGTTGTGACACACACACACAGGCTGTGACACACACACACAGGCTGTGAACACACACACACAGGCTGTGACACACACACACAGGCTGTGACACACACACACAGGTTGTGACACACACACACAGGCTGTGACACACACACACAGGCTGTGACACACACACACAGGCTGTGACACACACACACAGGCTGTGACACACACACACAGGTGTGACACACACACACAGGCTGTGACACACACACACAGGCTGTGACACACACACACAGGCTGTGACACACACACACAGGCTGTGACACACACACAAACACAGACACATGTTGTGACACACACACACAGGCTGTGACACACCACAGGCACACAACAGGCTGTGACACACACACAGGCTGTGACACACACACACAGGCTGTGACCACCACACACAGGCTGTGACACACACACACAGGCTGTGACACCACACACACACACACCACACCCACACACACAGTGTTGTGACACCACACACACCAGGCTGTGACACCACACACACAAACACAGACACATGTTGTGACACACACACACAGGCTGTGACACCACACACAAACACAGACACATGTTGTGACACACACACACCGGCTGTGACACCACACACAAACACAGACACATGTTGTGACACACACACACAGGCTGTGACACCACACACAAACACAGACACATGTTGTGACACACACACACAGGCTCTGACACACACACAAACACAGACACATGTTGTGACACACACACACAGGCTCTGACACACACACAAACAAACACAGACACATGTTGTGACACACACACACAGTGTGACACCACACACAAACACAGACACATGTTGTGACCACCACACACACAGGCTGTGACACCACACACAAACACAGACACATGTTGTGACACACACACACACAGGCTGTGACACCACACACAAACACAGACACGTGTTGTGACACACACACACAGGCTGTGACACCACACACAAACACAGACACATGTTGTGACACACACACACAGGCTGTGACACACACACACAAACACAGACACAGGTTGTGACACACACACACAGGCTGTGACACCACACACAAACACAGACACATGTTGTGACACACACACACAGGCTGTGACACCACACACAAACACAGACACAGGTTGTGACACACACACACAGGCTGTGACACCACACACAAACACAGACACAGGTTGTGACACACACACACAGGCTGTGACACCACACACAAACACAGACACATGTTGTGACACACACACACAGGCTGTGACACCACACACCACAAACACAGACACTGTTGTGACACACACACACAGGCTGTGACACCACACACAAACACAGACACATGTTGTGACACACACACAGGCTGTGACAACAACAAACACAGACACGTGTTGACTCTAAATGTGGACGGGGGGTAACCCAGAGAACAATCCACGTGGCCACGGGGAGAGAGACGCAAACTCCAGAAACAGCAGCAGCGGGCATCGTCAGGGTCAGGATGGAACCCACAACCTCCTGCGGGGGAGATAAAGTCTCCTCGCCAGTTCGCTACAACCCCTGGGGGGGAAGCAGAAGAAGGGCAGATCACGATGACTTCAAACTCTTCGTTTAATGAAGCAGCGGCGGGAATGTGGACAACGCGCGTGGCTTGTGGCCGAGACCACAACATCAACAACAACAACAGCAGCAACAACAACAACACCACCACCACGTGGCTTCCCCGGCATGGCCCCAGTCTCCATCACCACCACCACTACCACCACCACTACTACCACCACTACCACCACCACTACCACCACCACTACCACCACCACCACTACTACCACTATCACCACTACCACCACTACCACCACCACTACCATCACCACCACTACCACCACTACCATCACCACCATCACCACTACCACCACCACTACCATCACCACCACTACTACCACTACCACCATCACCACCACCACTACCACCACTACCACCATCACCACTACCACCACCACCACTACCACCACCACAACCACCATCACCATCACTACCACCACTACCACTACCACCACTACCACCATCACCACTACCACCACCACTACCACTACCACCATCACCACTACCACCACCACAACCACCACCACCATCACTACCACCACTATCACCACTACCACGACCACCACTACCACCATCACCACTACCACCACCACTACCACTACCACCATCACCACTACCACCACCACAACCACCACCATCACTACCACCACTATCACCACTACCACGACCACCACTACCACCATCACCACTACCACCACCACTACCACCACTACCACCATCACCACTACCACCACCACCACTACCACCACTACCACCATCACCACTACCACCACCACCACTACCACCACCATCACCACTACCACCATCACCACTACCACCACCACTACCACCACCATCTCTTCTCCACTCAGTACCCCTCCTCGTCGACTACACTGCCGCCTTAAACCGGCAGGGAGCGCTGGGCTACCACGAGGGCAGATCCAGCGCTCAGCACGTCCACAGGAGGCGCTCGTACAGCAGCCACGCGGGCTGGGGTGGGTTCAACTTCCTTCACGCCGTACACAGCCAGGCGCGCTCATCGCATGGTGGCTGTGTGAGCGGGTGAGTGGGTGAGTGGGTGAGTGACTGTGTGAGTGGGTGAGTGACTGTGTTAGTGGGTGAGTGATTGTGTGAGTGGCTGTGTGAGTGACTGTGTGAGTGGGTGAGTGACTGTGTGAGTGGGTGAGTGACTGTGTTAGTGGGTGAGTGATTGTGTGAGTGGCTGTGTGAGTGACTGTGTGAGTGGGTGAGTGGGTGAGTGACTGTGTGAGTGGGTGAGTGACTGTGTGAGTGGGTGAGTGGCTGTGTGAGTGGCTGTGTGAGTGGGTGAGTGACTGTGTGAGTGGGTGAGTGATTGTGTGAGTGGGTGAGTGACTGTGTGAGTGGGTGAGTGATTGTGTGAGTGGGTGAGTGACTGTGTTAGTGGGTGAGTGATTGTGTGAGTGGCTGTGTGAGTGACTGTGTGAGTGGGTGAGTGACTGTGTTAGTGGGTGAGTGATTGTGTGAGTGGCTGTGTGAGTGACTGTGTGAGTGGGTGAGTGACTGTGTGAGTGGGTGAGTGGCTGTGTGAGTGGCTGTGTGAGTGGGTGAGTGACTGTGTGAGTGGGTGAGTGATTGTGTGAGTGGGTGAGTGACTGTGTGAGTGGGTGAGTGATTGTGTGAGTGGGTGAGTGGCTGTGTGAGTGACTGAGTGAGTGAGTGACTGTGTTAGAGGGTGAGTGACTGTGTGAGTGGGTGAGTGACTGTGTGAGTGACTGAGTGGGTGAGTGACTGTGTTAGAGGGTGAGTGACTGTGTTAGAGGGTGAGTGACTGTGTGAGTGGGTGAGTGACTGTGTTAGTGGGTGAGTGGGTGAGTGACTGTGTTAGTGGGTGAGTGGCTGTGTGAGTGGGTGAGTGACTGTGTGAGTGACTGAGTGGGTGAGTGACTGTGTTAGAGGGTGAGTGACTGTGTTAGAGGGTGAGTGACTGTGAGTGGGTGAGTGGCTGTGTGAGTGGGTGAGTGGCTGTGTTAGAGGATGAGTGACTGTGTTAGAGGGTGACTGTGTTAGAGGGTGAGTGACTGTGAGTGGGTGAGTGGGTGAGTGACTGTGTTAATGGGTGAGTGACTGTGTGAGTGGGTGAGTGACTGTGTGAGTGGGTGAGTGGCTGTGTGAGTGGGTGAGTGGCTGTGTGAGTGGGTGAGTGACTGTGTGAGTGGGTGAGTGACTGTGTGGGTGGGTGAGTGGCTGTGTGAGCGGGTGAGTGGCTGTGTGAGTGGCTGTGACTGTGTGAGTGGGTGAGTGACTGTGTGAGTGGCTGTGTGAGTGGGTGACTACGTGACTATGTGAGTGGGTGAGTGACTGTGTGAGTGGGTGACTGTGTGAGTGGGTGAGTGACCGTGTGTGTGGGTGAGTGACTGTGTGAGTGGGTGAGTGACTGTATGAGTGGGTGAGTGACTATGTGAGTGGGTGAGTGACTGTGTGAGTGGGTGAGTGGCTGTATGAGCGGATGAGTGACTGTGTGAGTGACTACATGAGTGGGTGAGTGACTGTGAGAGGGTGAGTGACTGTGTGAGTGACTGTGTGACTGTGTGAGTGGGTGACTGTGTGAGTGGGTGAGTGACTGTGTGAGTGGGTGAGTGACTGTGTGAGTGGGTGAGTGACTACGTGAGTGGGTGAGTGGCTGTGTGAGTGGGTGAGTGACTACGTGAGTGGGTGAGTGGCTGTGTGAGTGGGTGAGTGACTGTGTGAGTGGGTGAGTGACTGTATGAGTGGGTGAGTGACTGTGTGAGTGGGTGAGTGATTGTGTGAGTGGCTGTGTGAGTGACTGTGTGAGTGGGTGAGTGACTGTGTGAGTGGGTGAGTGACTGTGTTAGTGGGTGAGTGATTGTGTGAGTGGCTGTGTGAGTGACTGTGTGAGTGGGTGAGTGGGTGAGTGACTGTGTGAGTGGGTGAGTGACTGTGTGAGTGGGTGAGTGGCTGTGTGAGTGGCTGTGTGAGTGGGTGAGTGACTGTGTGAGTGGGTGAGTGATTGTGTGAGTGGGTGAGTGACTGTGTGAGTGGGTGAGTGATTGTGTGAGTGGGTGAGTGACTGTGTTAGTGGGTGAGTGATTGTGTGAGTGGCTGTGTGAGTGACTGCGTGAGTGGGTGAGTGACTGTGTGAGTGGGTGAGTGACTGTGTTAGTGGGTGAGTGATTGTGTGAGTGGCTGTGTGAGTGACTGTGTGAGTGGGTGAGTGACTGTGTGAGTGGGTGAGTGGCTGTGTGAGTGGCTGTGTGAGTGGGTGAGTGACTGTGTGAGTGGGTGAGTGATTGTGTGAGTGGGTGAGTGACTGTGTGAGTGGGTGAGTGATTGTGTGAGTGGGTGAGTGGCTGTGTGAGTGACTGAGTGAGTGAGTGACTGTGTTAGAGGGTGAGTGACTGTGTGAGTGGGTGAGTGACTGTGTGAGTGACTGAGTGGGTGAGTGACTGTGTTAGAGGGTGAGTGACTGTGTTAGAGGGTGAGTGACTGTGTGAGTGGGTGAGTGACTGTGTTAGTGGGTGAGTGGGTGAGTGGCTGTGTGAGTGGGTGAGTGACTGTGTGAGTGACTGAGTGGGTGAGTGACTGTGTTAGAGGGTGAGTGACTGTGTTAGAGGGTGAGTGACTGTGAGTGGGTGAGTGGCTGTGTGAGTGGGTGAGTGGCTGTGTTAGAGGATGAGTGACTGTGTTAGAGGGTGACTGTGTTAGAGGGTGAGTGACTGTGAGTGGGTGAGTGGGTGAGTGACTGTGTTAATGGGTGAGTGACTGTGTGAGTGGGTGAGTGACTGTGTGAGTGGGTGAGTGGCTGTGTGAGTGGGTGAGTGGCTGTGTGAGTGGGTGAGTGACTGTGTGAGTGGGTGAGTGACTGTGTGGGTGGGTGAGTGGCTGTGTGAGCGGGTGAGTGGCTGTGTGAGTGGCTGTGACTGTGTGAGTGGGTGAGTGACTGTGTGAGTGGCTGTGTGAGTGGGTGACTACGTGACTATGTGAGTGGGTGAGTGACTGTGTGAGTGGGTGACTGTGTGAGTGGGTGAGTGACCGTGTGTGTGGGTGAGTGACTGTGTGAGTGGGTGAGTGACTGTATGAGTGGGTGAGTGACTATGTGAGTGGGTGAGTGACTGTGTGAGTGGGTGAGTGGCTGTATGAGCGGATGAGTGACTGTGTGAGTGACTACATGAGTGGGTGAGTGACTGTGAGAGGGTGAGTGACTGTGTGAGTGACTGTGTGACTGTGTGAGTGGGTGACTGTGTGAGTGGGTGAGTGACTGTGTGAGTGGGTGAGTGACTGTGTGAGTGGGTGAGTGACTACGTGAGTGGGTGAGTGGCTGTGTGAGTGGGTGAGTGACTACGTGAGTGGGTGAGTGGCTGTGTGAGTGGGTGAGTGACTGTGTGAGTGGGTGAGTGACTGTATGAGTGGGTGAGTGACTGTGTGAGTGGGTGAGTGACTGTGTGAGTGGGTGAGTGACTATGTGAGTGGGTGAGTGACTGTGTGAGTGGGTGAGTGACTGTGTGAGTGGGTGAGTGGCTGTGTGAGTGGGTGAGTGGCTGTGTGAGTGGGTGAGTGACTGTGTGAGTGGGTGAGTGGCTGTGTGAGTGGGTGAGTGACTGTGTGAGTGGGTGAGTGACTGTGTGAGTGGGTGAGTGGCTGTGTGAGTGGGTGAGTGACTGTGTGAGTGGGTGAGTGAGTGGGTGAGTGACTGTGTGGGTGGGTGAGTGACTGTGTGGGTGGGTGAGTGACTGTGTGGGTGGGTGAGTGACTGTGTGAGTGGGTGAGTGACTGTGTGAGTGGGTGAGTAACTGTGTGAGTGGGTGAGTGGCTGTGTGAGTGGGTGAGTGGCTGTGTGAGTGGGTGAGTGACTGTGTGAGTGGGTGAGTGACTGTGTGAGTGGGTGAGTGACTGTGTGAGTGGGTGAGTGACTGTGTGAGTGACTGAGTGGGTGAGTGACTGTGTTAGAGGGTGAGTGACTGAGTGAGTGGGTGAGTGACTGTGTGAGTGGGTGAGTGACTGTGTGAGTGGGTGAGTGACTGTGTGAGTGGGTGAGTGACTGTGTGAGTGGGTGAGTAACTGTGTGAGTGGCTGTGTGAGTGGGTGAGTGGCTGTGTGAGTGGGTGAGTGACTGTGTGAGTGGGTGAGTGGCTGTGTGAGTGGGTGAGTGACTGTGTGAGTGGGTGAGTGACTGTGTGAGTGGGTGAGTGGCTGTGTGAGTGGGTGAGTGACTGTGTGAGTGGGTGAGTGAGTGGGTGAGTGACTGTGTGGGTGGGTGAGTGACTGTGTGGGTGGGTGAGTGACTGTGTGGGTGGGTGAGTGACTGTGTGAGTGGGTGAGTGACTGTGTGAGTGGGTGAGTAACTGTGTGAGTGGGTGAGTGGCTGTGTGAGTGGGTGAGTGGCTGTGTGAGTGGGTGAGTGACTGTGTGAGTGGCTGTGTGAGTGGGTGAGTGACTGTGTGAGTGGGTGAGTGACTGTGTGAGTGGGTGAGTGGCTGTGTGAGTGGGTGAGTGACTGTGTGAGTGGGTGAGTGACTGTGTGAGTGGGTGAGTGACTGTGTGGGTGGGTGAGTGACTGTGTGGGTGGGTGAGTGACTGTGTGGGTGGGTGAGTGACTGTGTGAGTGGGTGAGTGACTGTGTGAGTGGGTGAGTGACTGTGTGAGTGGGTGAGTGGCTGTGTGAGTGGGTGAGTGACTGTCTGAGTGACTGTGTGAGTGGGTAAGTGGCTGTGTGAGTGACTGTGTGAGTGGGTGAGTGACTGTGTGAGTGGGTGAGTGACTGTGTGAGTGGATGAGTGACTGTGTGAGTGGGTGAGTGACTGTGAGTGGGTGGGTGACTGTGTGACTATGTGAGTGGGTGAGGGGCTGTGTGAGTGGGTGAGTGACTGTGTGAGTGGGTGACTGTGTGAGTGGCTGTGTGAATGACTACGTGAGTCTGTGTGTGTGTGTTTAATTTCTTTCGCACCGTACGTAGCTAATCAGAGGCGCTGTGGAAGTAAACCAATCGTCCTTTGGATGGACTCACCAACCGCTCCAACCTCCACCCCTTCATCTCCGCCACCCTCCGCGCCATAGGAACGTGGAATTTCCACCAGTGGCTCAGCAGAGACAGAACCCCACAGATTCCCTCTCACCGGGCGCCTGAGACGTCGTGTTCCTGTGCCAAATATCCGCGTCCCCAAACCCACCACAACCCTCCCCACGACTTCTCCTGTCGGCATGGGATGAAGAAACCACTTGGAAGGGCCTGGCACCTCTACCCTGTTACTGAATTGTACCCACGAGATGAGGTTCACGGTGAAGAGTTCGGGGGGCTCGAAGTTGGGGGCTAGGGGGTTTACGGGGGTTGCAGATTAGAGTTAGAGGATGAGGATGGAGGTTCAGATTTAGGCGCTAGTTAGAGATGCAGGAGTTGTAGGTTTAGGAGTTGTAGGTTTAGGAGTTAGAGGTTTGGGGTTTAGGAGTTAGAGGTTTAGGAGTTAGGGGTTTAGGAGTTAGAGGTTTGGGGTTTAGGAGTTAGAGGTTTGGGGGTTTAGGAGTTAGGGGTTTAGGAGTTAAGAGGTTTGGGGTTTAGGAGTTAGAGGTTTAGGAGTTAGGGGTTTAGGAGTTAGAGGTTTGGGGTTTAGGAGTTAGAGGTTTGGGGTTTAGGAGTTAGAGGTTTAGGAGTTAGGGGTTTAGGAGTTAGAGGTTTGGGGTTTAGGAGTTAGAGGTTTGGGGTTTAGGAGTTAGGGGTTTAGGAGTTAAGAGGTTTGGGGTTTAGGAGTTAGAGGTTTAGGAGTTGTAGGTTTAGGAGTTAGAGGTTTAGGAGTTAGAGGTTTGGGGTTTAGGAGTTAGAGGTTTAGGAGTTAGAGGTTTAGGAGTTAGAGGTTTGGGGTTTAGGAGTTAGAGGTTTAGGAGTTAGAGGTTTGGGGTTTAGGAGTTAGAGGTTTAGGAGTTAGGGGTTTAGGAGTTAGAGGTTTGGGGTTTAGGAGTTAGGGGTTTGGGGTTTAGGAGTTAGAGGTTTAGGAGTTAGAGGTTAGGGGTTTAGGAGTTAGAGGTTTGGGGTTTAGGAGTTAGAGGTTTAGGTGTTAGAGGTTTGGGGTTTAGCAGTTAGAGGTTTGGGGTTTAGGAGTTAGAGGTTTGGGGTTTAGGAGTTAGGGGTTTAGGAGTTAGAGGTTTGGGGTTAGGAGTTAGGGGTTTAGGAGTTAGAGGTTTGGGGTTTAGGAGTTAGAGGTTTAGGAGTTGTAGGTTTAGGAGTTAGAGATTTGGGAGTTAGGGGTTTGGGGTTTAGGAGTTAGAGGTTTAGGAGTTAGAGGTTTAGGAGTTAGGGGTTTGAGGTTTAGGAGTTTGGGGTTGGGCATTCCGGGGTTTGACATTGACAAGCTTGGTGTGCGTCACGTGACCCTCTGCCTGTGCCATCCGACTGGACGCCGTTACACTCGCGGCAGGCAACACAGAACTCCATTGCTGCCGGCAACGATTTGAGCTGAAACTGCTCCTCCTCCTTGGTTGCCATCACGGTCTTAAGGAAGCACACAACTCACTCGCCCATCTCGTCACGGAGCACGCACCCCGTCACGAGAGACTTTCCACGCAGCAGCAGCTGTAGCAGCAGCAGCTGTAGCAGCAACAGCTGCAGCAGCAGCAGCAGCTGTAGCAGCTGTAGCAGCAACAGCAGCAGCTGCTGTAGCAGCAGCTGCTGTAGCAGCAGTAGCAGCAGCAGCTGTAGCAGCAGCAGCTGTAGCAGCAGTAGCAGCAGCAGCAGCTGTAGCAGCAGCAGCTGTAGCAGCAGCAGTAGCAGCAGCAGCTGTAGTAGCAGCAGCTGTAGCAGCAGCAGCAGCTGTAGCAGCAGCAGCAGCTGCAGCAGCAGCTGTAGCAGCAGCAGTAGCAACTGTAGCAGCAGCAGTAGCAGCTGTAGCAGCAGCAGCAGCTGTAGCAGCAGCAGCTGTAGCAGTAGCAGCTGTAGCAGCAGCAGCTGTAGCAGCAGTAGCTGTAGCAGCAGCTGTAGCAGCAGCAGCAGCAGCTGTAGCAGCAGCAGTAGCAGTAGCAGCTGCAGCAGCAGCTGTAGCAGCAGCTGTAGCAGCTGTAGCAGCAGCAGCAGCTGTAGCAGCAGCAGCTGTAGCAGTAGCAGCTGTAGCAGCAGCAGCTGTAGCAGCAGTAGCTGTAGCAGCAGCTGTAGCAGCAGCAGCAGCAGCTGTAGCAGCAGCAGTAGCAGTAGCAGCTGCAGCAGCAGCTGTAGCAGCAGCTGTAGCAGCTGTAGCAGCAGCTGTAGCAGCAGCAGCTGTAGCAGCAGCAGCTGTAGCAGCAGCAGCTGTAGCAGCAGCAGCAGCTGTAGTAGCAGCAGCAGCAGCAGCTGTAGCAGCAGCAGCAGCAGCTGTAGCAGCAGCAGCAGCAGCTGTAGCAGCAGCAGCTGTAGCAGCAGCAGCAGTAGCTGTAGCAGCAGCAGCAGCAGCAGTAGCTGTAGCAGCAGCAGCAGCTGTAGCAGCAGCAGCAGCTGTAGCAGCAGCAGCAGCAGTAGCTGTAGCAGCAGCAGCAGCAGCTGTAGCAGCAGCAGCAGCAGCTGTAGCAGCAGCAGCAGCAGCTGTAGCAGCAGTAGCTGCAGCAGCAGCAGCTGCAGCAGCAGCAGCAGTAGCAGCTGTAGCAGCAGTAGCTGTAGCAGCAGCAGCAGCTGTAGCAGCAGTAGCTGCAGCAGCAGCAGCTGCAGCAGCAGCAGCAGCAGCAGCTGTAGCAGCAGTAGCTGTAGCAGCAGCAGCAGCTGTAGCAGCAGCAGCAGCTGCCGTCGAACAAAGACGGTGGAAAGGGAAGAGTGTTCGACGTTTCCAAACGCTCTTCTCCCTTCGACACGAGGAGGAGGAAGTCGTCACTGGGCGCGATGCTGCACGTTCACATCGTCGTCATCATCGTCTACGCCAGGGCTGGGGGACCTTTCTCCTGCCAAGGGCCATTTGGATATTGAAACATCACTCGCGGGCCATACAAGATTATCAACTCAAAAAATTCGCCTGTTATATTTGGTCAAACATTTAATTAACTCGCCCCGAATGCGATGGGCTTGCACCGCTTCTCTTTGGCGAGGCGTGTGATGTTGTTGGCTGCTATTGACGATGCTGCTACTCGCAACTGCTGTTCCAGGTTTGCTCCGAGATTGATTGATCAAGTCCCGCCTGCGGTTGCCTTGGCAGGGCCAGACCCACCCCTGGTCCAGATCCATCAACTCGTTCATTCTTAAAATGCATTTCGTGTGTTCAGTGTGTTGTCCCCAACCCCGCACCTCCGACTAGCACGGCTACGTACGTTGCTAAAGAAGTCCCAAGTCCATGCAGACACACGAAGACAAATGTTCCACGTGTAGCCTGTTCAGCGCAAGTGCTGTCTAGCGAGTAGCAGCACCGATGGCGGGCAGCACGTACACATGCACACTCACACACACAGTCGCCCTTTCCAGTGCACTTCTGCGGCCGTCTGGAACGCTCTTCATTCCGGTATTAGGAAGCCACCGACCGGAGCGATATGGCACTTTTAGAATCACTCATTTATTTTTGAACTCGCGTGTTCAAGTTGTAGTTCTTCACCACCCCCGCACCTCCGATTAGCACGGCGGGATACGTACGGTGCGAAAGAAGTTTAACATACAGAGAGACACAGACCCACACACAGACCCGCACACAGACCCGCACACTCACCCGCACACTCACCCGCACACTCACCCGCACACTCACCCGCACACTCACCCGCACACTCACCCGCACACTCACCCGCACACTCACCCGCACACAGACCCGCACACTCACCCGCACACTCACCCGCACACTCACCCGCACACTCACCCGCACACTCACCCGCACACTCACCCGCACACTCACCCGCACACTCACCCGCACACAGACCCGCACACAGACCCGCACACAGACCCACACACTCACCCGCACACAGACCCACACACTCACCCGCACACAAACCCGCACACAGACCCGCACACAGACCCGCACACAGACCCGCACACTCACCCGCACACAGATCCGCACACAGACCCGCACACAGACCCGCACACTCACCCACACACTCACCCACACACTCCCCCACACACTCACCCACACACAGACCCGCACACAGACCCGCACACAGACCCGCACACAGACCCGCACACAGACCCGCACACAGACCCGCACACTCACCCGCACACTCACCCGCACACTCACCCGCACACAGACCCGCACACAGACCCGCACACAGGACCCGCACACAGACCCGCACACAGACCCGCACACAGACCCGCACACAGACCCGCACACAGACCCGCACACAGACCCGCACACTCACCCGCACACAGACCCGCACACAGACCCACACACAGACCCACACACAGACCCACACACTCACCCGCACACAGACCCGCACACAGACCCGCACACAGACCCACACACTCACCCGCACACAGACCCGCACACAGACCCGCACACAGACCCGCACACAGACCCGCACACTCACCCGCACACAGACCCGCACACAGACCCGCACACAGACCCACACACAGACCCGCACACAGACCCGCACACTCACCCGCACACAGACCCGCACACAGACCCGCACACAGACCCGCACACAGACCCACACACAGACCCACACACAGACCCGCACACTCACCCGCACACAGACCCGCACACAGGACCCGCACACAGACCCGCACACAGACCCACACACTCACCCACACACAGACCCACACACAGACCCACACACTCACCCGCACACAGACCCGCACACAGACCCGCACACAGACCCGCACACAGACCCGCACACTCACCCGCCACACAGACCCGCACACAGACCCGCACACAGACCCGCACACAGACCCGCACACTCACCGCAACAGGCACCCACACAGACCCGCACACAGACCCGCACACAGACCCGCACACAGACCCGCACACAGACCCGCACACAGACCCGCACACAGACCCGCACACAGACCCGCACACAGACCCGCACACAGACCCGCACACAGACCCACACACAGACCCACACACAGACCCGTACACAGACCCACACACAGACCCACACACAGACCCACACACTCACCCGCACACAGACCCGCACACAGACCCACACACTCACCCACACACAGACCCACACACAGACCCACACACAGACCCACACACAGACCCACACACAGACCCACACACAGACCCACACACAGACCCGTACACAGACCCGTACACAGACCCACACACAGACCCACACACAGACCCACACACAGACCCACACACAGACCCACACACTCACCCACACACTCACCCACACACTCACCCGCCCTCCGATGAGCACGGTTGACTAAGTACGCTGCAAAAGAAATTCAAGGTAAAAAAGGTAGACTCACATAGCCACAGTCACTCACCCACACACTCACCCAACCACCCACCCAACCACCCACCCAACCACCCACCCAACCACCCACCCAACCACCCACCCAACCACCCACTCACTCACCCAACCACTCACCCACCCACCCAACCACCCAACCACTCACCTAACCACTCACCTAACCACTCACCCAACCACCCACCCACCCACTCACCCAACCACTCACCTAACCACTCACCCAACCACCCACCCATCCACTCACCTAACCACTCACCCAACCACCCACCCACCCACTCACCCAACCACTCACCTAACCACTCACCCAACCACCCACCCATCCACTCACCCAACCACTCACCCAACCACCCACCCACCCACTTACCCACCCACCCACTCACCCGACCACTCACCCACTCACCCACTCACTCACTCACCCACCCACTTACCCACCCAACCACTCACCCAACCACTCACTCACTCACCCAACCACCCACTCACCCTCCAATTAGCACGGCTGGCTACGCACGGTGCAAAATAAGTTTAAAGTACACGCGCACACAAACACAACGAACCACGCGACATCATTTGGCAATAAACGGGGGTGGGGATGGACATCAACATCCTCCCCCAAGACCTTCAACCCCTGACCTCAATCTATGGGGTCAACACGGGCACGACCCAGTGGGGTGGTTTGAACGGTGCAACGTCGCCCCATCCTCACTCAGGGTTCAATCAGGGGGGTCAGTGTTACCAAGGGTGATGATGGTGGTGATGACGGTGGCGATGACGGTGGCGATGACGGTGGTGATGATGATCTTCATTTATCGGAGCCTCACTGCGACGCCTTTTGCACTGGCACACCCGGGCCAGCACGGCACGGGTGGTGGTTTTCCACTGCCACACCCGAGCCAGCGTGGGGCCAGCACGGTACGGGTGGTGGTTTTCCCACTGGACACACCCGAGCCAGCGTGGGGCCAGCACGGCACGGGTGGTGGTTTTCCACTGCCACACCCGAGCCAGCGTGAGGCCAGCACGGCACGGGTGGTGGTTTTCCCACTGGACACACCCGAGCCAGCGTGGGGCCAGCACGGTACGGGTGGTGGTTTTCCCACTGCCACACCCGAGCCAGCGTGGGGCCAGCACGGTACGGGTGGTGGTTTTCCCACTGGACACACCCGAGCCAGCGTGGGGCCAGCACGGTACGGGTGGTGGTTTTCCCACTGCCACACCCGAGCCAGCGTGGGGCCAGCACGGCACGGGTGGTGGTTTCCCACTGGACACACCCGAGCCAGCGTGGGGCCAGCACGGTACGGGTGGTGGTTTTCCACTGCCACACCCGAGCCAGCGTGGGGCCAGCACGGCACGGGTGGTGGTTTTCCCACTGGACACACCCGAGCCAGCGTGGGGCCAGCACGGCACGGGTGGTGGTTTTCCACTGCCACACCCGAGCCAGCGTGGGGCCAGCACGGCACGGGTGGTGGTTTTCCCACTGGCCACACCCGAGCCAGCGTGGGGCCAGCACGGCACGGGTGGTGGTTTTCCACTGCCACACCTGAACCAGCGTGGGGCCAGCACGGCACGGGTGGTGGTTTCCCACTGCCACACCCGAGCCAGCTTGGGGCCAGCACGGCACGGGTGGTGGTTTTCCCACTGGACACACCCGAGCCAGCGTGGGGCCAGCACGGCACGGGTGGTGGTTTTCCCACCGGACTAATCTCCATCTGTTACATCTCACTTCACGCGGGTGGGCGTATGGCTCTACGCCCTCCCTCTACACGGAGATTGCGGTACAGCAGAGAGTGGACTAATCTCCATCTGTTACATCTGTAACGGGGATCGAGCGTTCTCCCCTCGCACGTGCTGGGTTTTCTCCCGCGCACACAACAACTAGGCAGACCCCCCGTCATGACTCGGGGCGCTAACACCTTTCATGGAAAAAAGCTATTTAACTCTGTGGGCCTTACCTAGTCACATAGAAAAGTAGTAGATTACAGTTTATATATATAGAGGACGGCAGAGCTCAGGGGTGGGAGAGGGGGTTTGGGTAATTTGTGAGGAGCGGCGGTGCAGCAGTTAGCGCCATGAACCCGGCACAGACGAGAGTTTGATTCCCGCTCACGGAGACCACCTGCACACACCTGTGATTGTGATCATCTGAACTGGACCACCTGCACAAACCTGTGATTGTGATCATCTGAACTGGACCACCTGCACAAACCTGTGATTGCAGTTATCTGAACCGGTCCTGGGCCCCTCCCTAAGTCGACTGAGCCTCAAATGAGTACCTGGCGCGGTGTGCAAACATCGCTAGCACTGGGGGAGAGACAAAGGCGGCCGGGCGTGGTGCTGGCCACCCACCCCCCCCCCCCCTCTGTGTGTGTCACAGTGATGGCAGCCTTCATAGGTGCTGATAATGGTGGTATTGATTGCGATGATGATGATGGTGGTGGTGATGGCATCAGTGGTGCGTGGTTGTTTTGGTTGTTGTGGTGTTGATAGTGATTGTGGTGATGATGGTGATAATGGTGATGATGGTGATGATGATGATGGTGGTGCGTGGTTGTTTTAGTTGTTGTAGTGTTGATAGTGGTTGTGGTGATGATGGTGATGATGGTGATGATGATGATGGTGGTGCGTGGTTGTTTTGATGTTGATACTGATTGTGGTGATGGTGATGATGGTGATGATGGTATTAGTAGTGGTGATGGTAGTGGTGATGGTAGTAGTGATGGCGATGGTGATGGCATCAGTCGTGCGTGGTTGTTGTGGTGGCGGCGGTGGTACTGATTGTGGTGATAGTATTGATAGTGGTGGTGATGGTAGTAGCGATGCACATGCTGGTGATGATGGTGGTGGTGGTAGTGGTGATGGTGGTAGTGGTGATGGTAGCAGCGATGGTGGTAATGGCATCAGTGCTACACGGTTGTTGTTGTTGTTGTTGTATTTTTTGGGGGGGGGGGGTAGTGGGGGTGGTCGGGAGGATTGCGAGGGGTCAGACAGCGCAAAGTGTCTGCTGAATGCAACGCAACTCAACAACGCAACGCGGCACGCAACGACGCAACTCAACAACGCAACTCAACGCACGCTACGCGGCACGCAACAACGCAACTCAACAACGCACGCAACGCACGCAACTCAACAACGCACGCAACGCACGCAACGCGACGATGCAACGCACCGTAGCAACGCGACGCAACAGAACGCAACGGAGAGACGCAAGAATTCACCGCGATCATAAATTACGCGACGGTTCGCTCGGCGGGAAACCGCGCAAAATCAAAACACGACGGAGACGGCGGCGGCGGCGGCGGCGGTCGCAAAAACCACGGCAACCACACGGACTGCAGATTAAAGTGTCAAGACACGGGCATCACCACCACCACCATCATCATCACAACCGTCACACCACCACCACCACCGCCACAACCGTCACCACCGCCACAACCGTCACCACCACCGCCACAACCGTGACAACAGCCACCACCACCACCACCACCATCATCACAACCGTCACGAACCCATCTCCGCCACTACCATCACCGTCACGACAGTGTCGGGGTGACGGCGATGATGTCATCGCCGGAGATGTGACGGCGATGATGTCATCACAGGAAATGTGACGGTGATGATGTCATCGCCGGAGATGTGACGGCGATGATGTCATCACAGGAAATGTGACGGTGATGATGTCATCGCCGGAGATGTGACGGCGATGATGTCATCACAGGAGATGTGACGGTGATGATGTCATCACAGGAGATGTGATGGTGATGATGTCATCGCCGAAGATGCGATGACGATGATGATGCTGTCGTCCGCCAAGCGATGGTGATGACGAATACGACGACGATGATGTCGGCATTCCGGTAACAGCGCTGGTTACTAGGCGACGACGATGACGACGATGACGATGATGATCACCATGACGACGATGATCACCATGACGACGATGATCACCATGACGACGATGATCAGGCTCGAGTGCCCTCGGCAGGCAAGTGCAGCGTGATGTCATCGGTCAGCTGACGACTACGACGATGACGGCGACATCGTCCATCGGCCGACGACAACGACGTCATCGACCGGCCGGCCGATGACGTCACCGGCCAGCTGAGGACTGCAATGACGTCATCGGTCAGCTGACAACAATGACGACGAAGCCGACGACGGCGACGGGGCCGGCGGGCGGAGCGCAAAGCCGTCGGTCGGCCGACCCGAGCCACGGCGGGGGTCGCCGTGGCGACGACGGCGCTCGTGACGACGGTCGCCGCGGCGACGGCGCTCAGGCGAGCGCGTGGTAGCCGCCGGCGCCGCCCTCGTCCTCGTCGTCGGCGCGCTGGGCGAGTGCAGCACGAGGCGCGTGCCGCGCGCCACGGCGCCGGCGCCCTCCCCAGGTCGCCCTCCTCCAGCGCCGCCTCCTCGGGGGACGCGGCCCCTGCCCCCGACCCCGACCCCGACCCCGACCCCGACCCCGACCCCGGCCGCCGCTGCTGCTGCTGCTGCTGGCGCCGGTTGTAGAGGTGGGCGGTGGAGGGCCGTGCGGGGTACGCGGTGGACGCGGCGGCGATGGCCGTGCCGGAGGCGGCGATGGCCGTGCCGGCGGGGCGGCGGGGGCCGGCCCGTTGGCGTTGCCGGCGGTGAGGATGAGGTCGCCGTCGCCGCCGAGGATCAGCACCGAGTCGTCGTCGCCGCCCGTGCCGGCGCCCAGCTGCTCCTGGTTCTGGTGGCGGCAGTGGTGGCAGCGGTGACGGTGACGACAGTGGTACTATACATACACTATACACTACACACTACATGACACACTACACTATACAACACACTACACTACACACTACACGACACTATACAATACACTACACACTACACAATACACTACACACTACACTACACTATACACTACACTATACAACACTATACACTACACTACACGCTACTACACTACACACCCACGCACTCACAGACCCACGCACACACCCACTCACACCCACTCACACTCAGACCCACTCACTCACACTCACACCCACTCACACTCACTCACACGCAGACCCACTCACTCGCAGACCCACTCACACCCACGCACACTCACACCCACTCACACCCACGCACACTCACACCCACTCACACCCACTCACACCAGACCCACTCACTCACATCACACCCACTCACACTCACTCACACGCAGACCCACTCACTCGCAGACCCACTCACACCCACGCACACTCACACCCACTACACCCACGCACACTCCACCCACTCACACCCACTCACACTCACTCACACGCAGACCCACTCACTCGCAGACCACTCACACCCACGCACACTCACACCCACTCACACCACTCACACGCAGACCCACTCACTCGCAGACCCACTCACACCCACACCCACTCACACCCACTCACACTCACACCCACTCACACGTACACACAGACCCACGCACACTCACGCACACTCACACCCACTCACACTCACACCCACTCACACGTACACACAGACCCACGCACACTCACGCACACTCACACCCACTCACACCCACACACACCCATCACACTCACACACACTCACACCCATCACACGTACACACAGACCCACGCACACTCACGCACACTCACACACACACTCACACACCCACTCACACCCACTCACACCCACTCACACGCACTCACACGCACACCCACTCACACGTACACACAGACCCACGCACACTCACGCACACTCACGCACACTCACACACCCACTCACACCCACACACACACACACACCCACTCACACTCACACCCACTCACACGTACACACAGACCCACGCACACTCACGCTCACACCCACTCACACCCACACACACCCACTCACACTCACTCACACGCAGACCACTCACTCGCAGACCCACTCACACCCACACCCACTCACACCCACACCCACTCACACTCACACCCACTCACACCCACTCACACTCACACCCACTCACACCCACTCACACGCAGACCCACTCACACCCACACACACTCACCCCACACCACACAGAGCCCCACAGGCAGACACGGAGCGGTGGGGGTGGGTGTGTGTGCTCACCTCGTATGCGTGGGGGCTGGTGAGGCAGCGTGCGAGGGGGGCAGCAGCGAGGCAGCGTGGAGGTGAGCGGGGCCCCGAGTGGGTGAGGATCGGCTTCAGGTAGCTGGGAGGGTGGCCACAGTCACGGAGCAACACGCGGAGACACGCGGGGAGACACGCGGAGAGACACGCGGGGAGACACGCGGAGAGACACACAGAGAGAGACACAGAGAGACACACAGAGAGAGACACAGAGAGAGACACAGAGAGACACACAGAGAGACACACAGAGACACGTGGAGAGACACACAGAGAGAGACACAGAGACACGCGGAGACACGCGGGGAGACACGCGGAGAGACACGCGGAGAGAGAGACACACAGAGAGACACACAGAGAGACACACAGAGACACACAGAGAGAGACAGAGAGACACACAGAGAGACACACAGAGAGACCACAGAGAGAGAGAGACAGAGAGAGAGAGACACACAGAGAGACACGCGGAGAGACACAGAGAGAAAGACAAAGAGAGACACGCGGGGAGACACGCGGAGAGACACAGAGAGACACGCAGAGAGAGAGACACGCAGAGACACGCGGAGAGACACGCGGAGAGACACGCGGAGAGAGAGACACAGAGAGACACGCAGAGACACGCGGAGACACGAAGAGAGACACAGAGAGAGAGACAGAGAGACACACAGAGAGAGAGACACAGAGAGACACGCGGAGACACGAAGAGATACACACAGAGAGACACAGAGACACACAGAGACACAGACACACACAGACACACACAGACACACACAGAGAGACACGCGGAGATGCAGGGAGAGAGACACAGAGACACACACAGAGACACGCGGAGACACATGCAAAGAGACACGCAGAGACACACACAGAGAGACACAGAGAGACACACGGAGAGACACAGAGAGAGACACAGAGACACACACAGAGAGAGACACAGAGAGACAAGAGACACAGAGAGACAAGAGACACGCAGAGAGAGACAGAGACACACAGACACACACAGAGACACACACACACAGAGACACACACAGAGACACACACAGAGACACACACAGAGACACACACAGAGAGACGCGTGGAGCCGCAACAAGGATACTTGTGGTCGAAGATGTACCACATGCGGAAGAGCCACGCACTCTCATTCTTGGTCCGGCTGCCTCCCTCGTTCTGCTGCAGCATCAACACACACGCACAAAGATAAAGATCCCCCGTATAGCCTTAACAGATTGTAGGGGCAAGTGCTGTTAGCGAGCACCTATAAAGGCCAGAACGGCACATGAGGGTGGGTGGCCAGCGCCACGCCCGGCCCCCTTTGTCTCCCTAGTGGCGATGTTTACACACCGCACCAGGTACTCATTTAAGGCCGAGTTGACCTAAGGGAGGCCCAAGATCCGCTCGGATAGTCGTCAGTGTTGTTGTTGGCAGTGAGCGGGAATTGAACTCGGGTCGCCGGGTTTGTAGTGCAGCGCGCTCACAATAGCGTGTGAGTGAGTCTGTGAGTGTGAGTGTTAGTGTGTGAGTGAGTCTGTGAGTGTGTGTGAGTCTGTGAGTGTGAGTGAGTCTGTGAGTGTGAGTGAGTGTGTGAGTGTGAGTGAGTGGTGTGAGTGTGAGTGAGTGTGTGAGTGTGAGTGAGTCTGTGAGTGTGAGCGTGAGTGAGTCTGTGAGTGTGAGTGAGTGTGTGAGTGAGTCTGTGAGTGTGAGTGAGTCTGTGAGTGTGAGTGAGTGTGTGAGTGTGAGTGAGTCTGTGAGTGTGAGTGAGTGTGTGAGTGTGAGTGAGTCTGTGAGTGTGAGTGAGTCTGTGAGTGTGAGTGAGTCTGTGAGTGTGAGCGTGGGTGAGTCTGTGAGTGTGAGGTGGGTGAGTGTGTGAGTGTGAGTGAGTCTGTGAGTGTGAGTGAGTCTGTGAGTGTGAGTCTGTGAGTGTGAGTGAGTGTTAGTGTGTGAGTGAGTCTGTGAGTGTGAGTGTTAGTGTGTGAGTGAGTCTGTGGAGTGTGAGTGGAGTCTGTGAGTGTGAGTGAGTGTGAGTGTGAGTGAGTGTGTGAGTGTGAGTGAGTGTGTGAGTGTGAGTGAGTCTGTGAGTGTGAGCGTGAGTGAGTCTGTGAGTGTGAGTGAGTGTGTGAGTGAGTCTGTGAGTGTGAGTGAGTCTGTGAGTGTGAGTGAGTGTGTGAGTGTGAGTGAGTCTGTGAGTGTGAGTGAGTCTGTGAGTGTGAGTGAGTCTGTGAGTGTGAGTGAGTCTGTGAGTGTGAGCGTGAGTGAGTGTGTGAGTGTGAGCGTGGGTGAGTCTGTGAGTGTGAGTGAGTCTGTGAGTGTGAGTGAGTCTGTGAGTGTGAGTCTGTGAGTGTGAGTGAGTGTTAGTGTGTGAGTGAGTCTGTGAGTGTGAGTGAGTCTGTGAGTGTTAGTGAGTGTGTGTGTGTGAGTGAGTCTGTGAGTGTGAGCGTGAGTGAGTCTGTGAGTGTGAGTGAGTCTGTGAGTGTGAGTGAGTCTGTGAGTATGAGCGTGGGTGAGTCTGTGAGTGTGAGTGAGTCTGTGAGTGTGAGTGAGTGTGTGAGTGTGAGTGAGTCTGTGAGTGTGAGCGTGAGTGAGTCTGTGAGTGTGAGTGAGTCTGTGAGTGTGAGTGAGTCTGTGAGTGTGAGTGAGTCTGTGAGTGTGAGTGAGTCTGTGAGTGTGAGTGAGTCTGTGAGTGTGAGATGAGTCTGTGAGTGTGATGAGTCTGGAGTGTGAGGTGAGAGTTGTGAGTGTGAGTGAGTTGTGAGTGAGTCTGTGAGTGTGAGTGAGTCTGTGAGTGTGAGTGAGTGGTGAGTGTGAGTGAGTCTGTGAGTGTGGGTGAGTGAGTCTGTGAGTGTGAGTGAGTGAGTGAGTCTGTGAGTGTGAGTGAGTCTGTGAGTGTGAGTGAGTTGTGAGTGGAGTGAGTTGTGAGTGGTGTGAGTGAGTCTGTGAGTGTGAGTGAGTCTGTGAGTGTGAGTGAGTCTGTGAGTGTGAGCTGGTGAGTGAGTCTGTGAGATAGTCTGTGAGTGTGAGTGAGTCTGTGAGTGTGAGTGAGTGGTGTGAGTGTGAGTGAGTCTGTGAGTGTGAGTGAGTGTGAGCGTGGGTGAGTCTGTGAGTGTGAGTGAGTCTGTGAGTGTGAGTGAGTCTGTGAGTGTGAGCGTGGGTGAGTCTGTGAGTGTGAGTGAGTCTGTGAGTGTGAGTGAGTGTGTGAGTGTGAGTGAGTCTGTGAGTGTGAGTGAGTCTGTGAGTGTGAGTGAGTCTGTGAGTGTGTGTGTGAGTGAGTCTGTGAGGTGAGTGAGTCTGTGAGTGTGAGCGTGAGTGAGTCTGTGAGTGTGAGTGAGTCTGTGAGTGTGAGTGAGTGTGTGAGTGAGTGAGTCTGTGAGTGTGAGCGTGGGGAGTCTGTGAGTGTGAGTGAGTCTGTGAGTGTGAGTGAGTGTGTGAGTGAGTGAGTCTGTGAGTGTGAGTGAGTCTGTGAGTGTGAGTGAGTCTGTGAGTGTGTGTGTGAGTGAGTCTGTGAGTGTGAGTGAGTCTGTGAGTGTGAGCGTGAGTTAGTCTGTGAGTGTGAGTGAGTCTGTGAGTGTGAGTGAGTGTGTGAGTGAGTGAGTCTGTGAGTGTGAGCGTGGGGTGAGTCTGTGAGTGTGAGTGAGTCTGTGAGTGTGAGTGAGTCTGTGAGTGTGAGTGAGTCTGTGAGTGTGAGTGAGTCTGTGAGTGTGAGTGTGTGAGTGAGTGAGTCTGTGAGTGTGAGCGTGGGTGAGTCTGTGAGTGTGAGTGAGTCTGTGAGTGTGAGTGTGTGAGTGTGAGTGAGTCTGTGAGTGTGAGCGTGAGTGAGTCTGTGAGTGTGAGTGAGTGAGTCTGTGAGTGTGAGCGTGGGTGAGTCTGTGAGTGTGAGTGAGTCTGTGAGTGTGAGTGAGTGTGTGGAGTGTGAGTGAGTCTGTGAGTGTGAGGTGATGAGTCTGTGAGTGTGAGTGAGTCTGTGAGTGTGAGTGAGTGTGTGAGTGAGTGAGTCTGTGAGTGTGAGCGTGCTGTGAGTGTGAGTGAGTCTGTGAGTGTGAGTGAGTGTGTGAGTGTTAGTGTGTGAGTGTGTGAGTGAATGAGTGTTAGTGAGTGTGTGAGTGTGTGAGTGAGTGAATGAGTGTTAGCGAATGCGTTCGTAGGTGTTTGTATGTTTGTGTTAGCGAGTATGTGTGAGTGTTAGTGAGTGAGTGTTTGTATTAGTGAGTGTTAGTGAGTGTTAGTGAGTGTTAGTGAGTGTTTGTGTGTTGTGTGTAGCGGTAGTGCAGCTGTTAGCACGCTGCACTACAAACCTGGCGACCCGGGTTCGATTCCCGCTCACGGCCAACACCAGTGGTGACGATTGTCTGAACCGGTCCTGGCCCTTACAGTCTGTTAAGTCTATACGGGGGATCTTTGTAAGTGAGTGTGTGAGTGTTAGTGTGTTAGTGAGTGTGTGAGTGTTAGCGAGTGTGTGAGTGTTAGTGAGTGTTTGTGTTAGCGAGTGTTAGTGAGTGTGTGAGTGTTAGTGAGTGTTTGTGTTAGCGAGTGTTAGTGAGTGTGTGAGTGTTAGTGAGTGTGTGAGTGTTAGTGAGTGTTTGTGTTAGCGAGTGTTAGTGAGTGTTAGTGAGTGAGTGTGTGTTAGCGAGTGAGTGAGTGTTAGTGAGTGTGTGAGTGTTAGTGAGTGTTTGTGTTAGTGAGCGAGTGTTTGTGTTAGTGAGTATGTGTGTGTTAATGAGTGAGTGAGTGTGTGTGTTAGCGAGTGTTAGCGAGTGTTAATGAGCGAGTGTTTGTGTTAGTGAGTGAGTGCGAGTGAGTGTTTGTGTTAGCGAGTGTTAGTGAGTGAGTGTGTGTTAGCGAGTGTGTGAGTGTGCGAGTGTTAGTGTGTTTGTGTTAGTGAGTGAGTGCGAGTGAGTCTCACCGGAATGCAGTGGTTGGAAGTTGTCACTGTTCATCTGCAGATCCTGGTCTGGGTCCACACAACTCTGCCACAACAACCACCACAAACACCATCACAACACAAAGGTCCCCCGTGTAGCCCACACACACTGGACTCAATCACTAAATCACCCACCAATCCACCCACTCACCCACCCACCCATCTGCCAACCTACTCACTCAACCATCCAAACACCCGCCCAACCACCCACCCACCCAATTCTTCACCCACCAATTGTTCACCCACCCAAATGTTCACCCATCCACCCAACCACCCACCCACCCACCCAAGCATCCACCCACCCACCCAAGCATCCACCCACCCGCCCCCCACCCAATTGTTCACCCACCCAAATGTTCACCCACCCACCCAACCGCTCATCCACCCACCACCCACCCACCAAATGTTCACCCACCCAAATGTTCACCCACCCACCCACTCACCCAACCGCTCATCCACTCAACCGCCCACCCAATTGTTCACCCACCCAATTGTTCACCCATCCAAATGTTCACCCACCCACCCGCCACCCGCCACCCGCCCGCCCGCCCGCCCGCCGCCCCCGCCACCCACTCGCCACCCGCCGTCACCGCCGCCCGCCCGCCGCCCACTCATCCACTCACTCACCCACTCGCCCACCCGCCGTCGCCCCCCGCCCGCTCGCCCACCCGCCCGCTCGCCACCCGCCGCTCGCCCACCCGCCGCCCGCCCACCCACCGGATCTTGAGGCAGGAGAGCATGGCGGTGGTGCCGCCCCCGAACACCCAGACGGTGAAGAAGACGATGAGCAGCGTGGTGCTGAAGATCATCTGCCTGGCGGGCGTCGTCGTGTCTCGGATGGCCAACGCAAACGCCATGGCGCCTCGCAGCCCTGGGGAGGCGGGGGGGGGGCACGCAGACACGGAGCAATGTGGAGCACACGCAGAGACCGGGGCACGGGGGACAGACACACGCTGACAAAGGTTCCCCCATGTAGCCTCAATGGACTGTTGGGGCAAGTGCTGTTAGTGTGTGTCTCTCCGTGTCTCTTTCGCGTCTCGTCTCGCTCTCCACGTGTCTCTGTCTCTGCGTGTCTCTGTCTCTGCGTGTCTCTCCGCGTGTCTCTCCGCGTCTCTCCGCGTGTCTCTCTCCCCGTGTCTCTCCCCGTGTGTCTCTCCCCGCGTGTGTCTCTCCCCCCGTGTCTCCACCCGCGTGTCTCCCCCCGCGTGTCTCTCTCCGCGTGTCTCTCCCCGTGTCTCTCCACGTGTCTCTCCCCGTGTCTCTCCGCGTGTCTCTCTCCACGTGTCTCTCTCCGCGTGTCTCTCCCCGCGTGTCTCTCCCCCGTGTCTCTCCCCGTGTCTCTCTCCCCCCGCGTGTCTCTCTCCCCGCGTGTCTCTGTCTGTGCGTGTCTCTCCCCCCGTGTCTCTCCCCGTGTCTCTCTCCCCCGCGTGTCTCTCCCCACGTGTCTCTGTCTGTGCGTGTCTCTCCCCCCGTGTCTCTCCCCGTCTCTCTCTCCCCCCGTGTCTCCCCCCCCCCGTCTCTCTCTCCCCCCGTGTCTCTCTCCCCACGTGTCTCGCCCCCGTGTCTCTCTCCCCGCGTGTCTCTCCCCGCGTGTCTCTCCCCCCGTGTCTCTCCCTGTGTGTCTCTCCCCGCGTGTCTCCCCCGCGTGTCTCTCCCCGCGTGTCTCACCTGCGAACATCATCATGTTCTGGAAGTTGTAGGCGATCTTGTGCCTCCGTGCCAGGTTCAGGAAGAAGGAGAGGGGGTAGATGTTGCACGCTCGCCCCACAAACATCGCCAGCTATGGCGGGCGGGCGCACGGAGCGCCAGCGAGTGTGTGGGAGAGTGGGTAGGAGAGTGGGTGGGAGAGTGGGTGGGAGAGTGGGTGGGAGAGTGGATGGGAGAGTGGGTGGGAGAGTGGGTGGGAGAGTGGGTGAGTGGGAGAGCGGGTGGGAGAGTGTGTGGGAGAGTGGGTGGGAGAGTGAGTGGGAGAGCGGGTGGGAGAGTGGGTGAGTGGGAGAGTGGGTGGGAGAGTGGGTGGGAAGGGGGAGAATGGATGGGAAAGTGGGTGGGAGAGTGGGCGAGTGAGTGGGCGAGGGAGTGAGTGAGCAAGTGGGTGGG
>WFAB01002712.1:0-28547 GCA_018977245.1 Lethenteron camtschaticum | reverse complement strand
TTATTACTTCCCTTCTACGTGGTGACTTTACCGAAAGAACCAAGAATATGAATCCCTGCAGTCACGAAAGCTTTAAATCGAAATTTACGTCGTCTACGTCTCCTTGACCCCTCTACACGTGTACCCCGCTCCCCCCCCCCCCCCACCACATTTTAGAAATGGACATCGTCACACGTTTAGAGTTAACAGGCTGCTGCTAGAACGTAGCACGCGACGGCAACTATCCGCGTCGTTGAGTGGCTATCGTTTGCGATAGACAGGTCCACTACAGTGCAGACAAATTGCTGCCACTTTGGAGACTTTCGAGTGCATTCTGGGCGGGGGGGGGGGGCGGCTCCTTTTACTCTCAGGAGGTCCGAGCAGAAAAACTCCAGGCAATGTGAACACCTCCCAGAACTTGCAACTTCACCGTGAGAACAGTGCTGCCTCTGGGGCTCTGGGGAGCCGCCTGGGAGAAGATTCCAGGGCTGCGTTGACAATGTTCACTACCACACTGTTCACTACCACACTGTGTTCAACCGCCACCACCACCACCACCACACTGTTCACTACCACACTGTGTTCAACCGCCACCACCACCACCACCACACTGCACCACCACCACTACGTTGAACCGTCGTCACCACCACCACACTGTGTTCTACCACCACACTGTTCCACCACCACCAATTACAACAACTCACCCACCTGCTCAACTCACCCACCCACCTATCCACTCATGCACCTACACACACACAGCAGATCACAAGACTCCTCTCTCTTGCTTCTTCCCTTGGCAGCATCCCCCACCATCGGACTTCTCTGATGCCTTGGTTGCATATTCTTGGTTCTTTCGGTAAAGTCACGGAGAAAGAAAAATAACCCCATTTAAATAATAAAATAAATTTAAATTAAAAGCAAAAAACCACGATGTTTCTATCGCATCAGGCGGAGTTGCATGGTCGCTCTCCCCGTGGTCACGTGGATTTCCAGGAGTTCAATCCGTGGGTTCAATCCCGACCCCGACGCCTCCTGTATATTTGGAGTTTGCAAGTCTCTCCATTTGGAATCGACGCCACGCGGGGTTCAGAGTATTTTGGCTGCTGCTCCGAATTTCCACGCGACGGTGAGCGGCGGTCATCGGAGCTACCGATTGCGACGGACAGGTTCGCGCTTCAGAACAAACAAAACAAAGCTTCGCTAAACTATACGATGCATAAAACAGATGCGACAACCGGTCCAGTGTGGGGAATTTGACAGCGGGTGTGTCCTATGGATAGACCACCCCCCCCCCTTCCGCCTGCCATAGGAAAGTGGAATTTCCACCACTGGGTTCAGCGGCTGTCAAGCGTGAGTTGGGCACCAATGCCTCAAATTGTCACTTGAGCAGGAAATCAACGACTTTTAATAAGTATAACCCGTAAAAACAAAGTTTTTCACTATAAATCCTTTATATGCGTAGCATCGGCTAGAGTCCTCTCGTCCTCTGGCTTGAGATGGCTGCCACCTATGGGTCAGATGATTGCATTGCACCATTAAGCAATTGGTAATTAAATATAGTATTTTTGTCCTAAAAAGTGTAAAATTTTGGGGAAAAAATTTCACGAACATTAATTGTCACGCACAACGAGTCTGTGTGGAAAATGTCAGCTCGATTGGATCACGGGAAGTGGGTTAAAAAACGACCGAAAGATTTACACGGTCCTAAGCAAGCAAGCGAACTTAATATAAAGGATTTAAAAAGACACAAAGACAAAGATCTCCCGTGTGGCCGTAACAAACTGTTGGGGCAAGTGCTGTCAGCGAGTAGCAGAACCTATGAAGGCCGGCACAGCACACGAGGGTGGCCAGCACCACGCCCGGCCGCCTTTGTCTCCCCAGTGGCGATGTTTATGCACCGCAGCAGGTAACTCATTTGAGGTGGAGTCGACCTAGGGGAGGCCCAGGACCGGTTCATGTAGTCTTCACTGGCAACCTGAATTTTGATTCCAGTGATCAGGAAATAGAGCCGGAAATCGCTTGGACTTTTTAATAAATGTTGCGGTGAGAATGGTGCTTGTGGTTGAGGGTTCCAAGTCAGATGCTGGCGAGACGTTAACTACCTCGCGTGGGTTCGATCCCGACGTCTGTATATTTGGAGTTTGAATGTTCTCTTTCTATCCCCATGGCTGCATTGTCTCCCGCTTTTTCCCCCTCTGCATTTAAAAAACATACGCTTAAGAGTATTTGGCTACTATAAATTTCCACGTAATAATCCACTTTGATGAGCCATCATTAGTGGCCAGATCACTTCTGAAAGAGAGCTACAGAGTTCGTTGGGCCTTATACCGGCTAAAATAAAAATATAGCAGATTGAACAAAATATTTCATATCTATCTGTCCGGACCACTTTGTGATCTGCCTGTACGGATGTGCGTTGAAATTCTTTGGCCATACGTAGCCAAGCCGTGCTAAATCGTAGGGTGGGGGAAGGACAAACCAACTAAACACACAAAATAGCAGTTCGGCATTTTTGGGTTGTTTTAGTTTTAGGACCCAAATATCAATTACGAAGCGTGATAGAATCCGTGCACACAACTTCATTAGCATTGGTTTCAACGCACGCTCAACTCGTGGCATGGTTACCACATTCAATGTCTCAACTGCCCAGACGCTTATTTGCCAGAGGACCCTCCTCTCGCTCGCTCTCCATCTCCGATTGACAGCAGCAGATTACAGCCGTCATTTTAGATGTTGTTATCCACATCCATTCCTCCTACAAAAGGAGCGAAGGAGAAGCGGCGACGGAGTGTTTACAATGCGGTCGACGGCACGATGTCGTCACCTGAAGATGTCCGGCTGTCGAACCAGCGCCGTGTCGAGAACGTGGCCGTGCACGAACTCGTAGCAGAAGCCGTTGAGGAAGGTGCAGTAGAGGCGGGGCGCGCAGCCGTAGGCCTGCAGCACCTGCGGCGAGGTCACACGGCACAGGGACACATCGACTCTCGGGGTGTCATTTCGCGAGGCGGGGGAAGTAAGTCACCGGCAAGCAGGGTGGGTGGGTGGGTGGGCGGGTGGGGGGTGGGCGGGCGGCGGGGGGTGGGCGGGGGGGGCGGGCGGGTGGGCGGATGTGGGGGTGGGTGGGCGGGGTGGCGGGTCGGTGGGCGGGTGGTGGGGGGTGAGGGTGGGTTGGGTGGTGGGTGAGCGGGTGGGTTGGGTGGGTGGGTGGATGGGTGGGTGGGTGGATGGGCGGGTGGGTGGGTGGGTGGATGGGCGGGTGGGTGGGTGGGTGGGTGGGGGCGAGCGAGTAGGCAGGTGGGCGGCGGGCGGGCGGGGGCGGGTGGGGGGTGGGCGAGCGAGTTGGCAGGTGGGCGGGCAGGTGCGCGTGGGTGGGCGGGAGGGCCACAGGCAGAAGAGACAGGCAGCAGCGTGCCCCGGCCAACTCACGGCGACATCCGCGGCGTGCGGAAATCAGTGACGCGTAGAGAAGCGTGGCAACAAAGCAAGAGTCGTTTGACGTCTCTCTCTCTCTCGGCTCTCCATTTAACAATCAACAGACGAAAAAAAATCCATAACATAGGGTTTTTTGGGTTAGATCGCGTACATATCAATGCGTCGTTAAACTCGCCGCCACCCGACACAGCCGGTTAGTAAGGTTTGTCACATTTATATTCACGCGATCCAACCCTAAAACCTACATTAAGGATGATATGGTGTCACGAACGCCTACTTGTTAAAAAAGACTAAAAAAATTATCACCGTTCACGCAAAACGCTTCACGGACGACTTCATGAGAACAAATAAAATCGACCGCTGGGGACGGACGCTTGTGTCGTGCCCAAAACGTCGCGATTATTTTATTTTATCCTACGTGACTTTACCGAAAGAACAAAGACTATGGATTCCTGCAGTCACGAAAGCTTCAAGTCAAGATTATCCGACGAGTTTGTACGGGGAATTGTCCCTGCGCGCCAACCCGACCCGCGCCAAACGAATTAAACCGTCGCAATCGCCGAGGGTTTGAACGGCGAGGAACGCTTGCTGCTGCTGCTGCTGCTCCCCTTTCGAACGTCGATCCAAAAACATAAACGCAACAACTCCAGCCTATACCCGTTGCACGACACCTCTCGCAGCGTCCACGCAGGAACCTTCTCTCGTTGGCTGCTCAGCCGTTTGCTTCAAGTTACTAACAAAAAAAGTGGAATGAAGAACCAAGCAGGCTACGCTTCCGTGGGGGGGGGGGGGCGATCGGGGGGGGAGGGAGCTTTGGCAACTGTGCAGCTCCCCCAGGCTTTTGGAACAACGCTTTGTGCCTCTGCTCACAAGACATTGAGTCGTCGCCTCGCTCTGCCGTTTAATTCTGCGTGACAAGGTTGCGTTTCATTTCCTTCGCCCCGTAACGCGTTGGCGGCGCTTTGGCGAGCCCGCTACGGACGGAATGCGGCGCTTACGTTCGTAAAAAAATTATTTCTATTATTCAAGTCAACGAGAGTTCTCCTACCCGAGCGAGCCGTCCGCAGCCAGCGGTGGGAAAATGTCCGAGAAATTCCTACGGCAGGGAGGCGAGACTGAACACAGGGCCATCCACCGCCGACATCCCATGAAGTAGTACCTATTTTATCCACCCGGAGGGGGATGATGATGGGCCGAGTCAATCTCCCAACCGGGGGGATTGAACGCATGACCGGGCGGGGCTTCCTGCCGCTGTGCCTCCAGGCTGTGGCATCTCAACTTATTTAAATACTTGATACTGGTAGGAACGAAGTGAACCAGCCTACAATAGATTATATCGTCCGTCCGTCCGTCCGTGTAGCAACATCGCCCCCTACTGCAAACACTTGGCAGGACCCTACAAAAACCTTTAGACTCAGTGAGGCTTTCCTGGCTAAACAAGTGTAACAGTCCCGTATAATTCCCTGAGATAGTTTTCAATTAAAACATTTAAATTAAAAATTAACTCACAGCGGCCTAAAGCCTACAGCTAGGCCTAAAGCCTAGAACTAGGCCTCAAACTCTCCCTTCGTATCGTACCCCGCCATTTCATTTTATTATAGCCATTCATTTGTTCGTTCCTACCAGCCCACCCCGCAGGGACCTGTTTAAAACCACCACGCGTGCCACGCACACAGCTTGAGCACATTCTAAAACCCGGTGTTCTTCGTTGCAAGGCTCCCGCAGTGGCCTTTAGTGCCCCCCCACCCCCCACCCTGACAGTAAACATCGGTGCTGATGGTCACAAACCCCAATGGTTTTAAGTGGTGTGGCGGCCCTCACGTGCACACCGATGTCGTCTTATCGGTGGAAGTGGGGGGGTGGGGGGCCCCCCCCCCCCCTCGCTCGGAAAATGAGTGAAGAACCAACCAGTGTTCTGCACGGACTGCGAGCGTGCAACACGCAAGCACAAACCACCTGGCCAGGGAGTAGTATACATTATAATACTGGTAGGAATGAAGTGGACCAGACCACCAATAGATTAATGTGTCCGTCCGTCCGTCCGTCCGTGTATCAACATCGCCCCCTACTGCAAACACTTGGCATGACCCTGTCCGACAAGATGGCCGCCCGCTCCCTCTGCGATCTGTCAACTAAACAAGATGGCCGTCGCTTCCGGCGCCTCACGGCAAAACTTTTTTAACACAGAGACAAGAAACATTTACTAACACAGAGACGAGATACATTTAATCGCCTTATTTGTGCACGAAAAGCACGGCGCGAGGCCTAGTGCGGCAGGCTTCGCGAGGCCTAGTGCGGCAGGCTTATTAACACAGAGACGAGATACATTTAATCGCCTTATTTGTGCACAAAAAGCGCGGCTTCGCGAGGCCTACTGCAGAGGCTTCGCTAAGTCTACTGCAGAGAAGCTTCGCGAGGCCTAGTGCAGTAGGCTTCGCGAGGCCTAGTGTGGCAGGCTTCGCGAGGCCTAGTGCGGGAGGCTTATTAACACAGAGACGAGATATGTGATGCCGCCGCCGCGAAGCCGTTCGGCAGGCGCCCAAATCCCCGACCTCGCCACCACCAAGCAACGGAGCCAACCCCGCGTCCCCTCACCTCACCTCACAGAACACACCCGCACGCATTTCCCCCCCCCCCCATAGAGCTCCGAGGGGAGGTCACCTGGCCGACCGGTTTTTATCCGAGAAACCCTTATCGGGATCAACTCTCACGGTTTCCGGCGATCAGGGAATTGGATGACCTCCCCCGTGCTACGTTGCGCCGCGGCGCTGCGACCGGCCTTAATATGGTGTGGTCGCGGCGTGGGGCATTCGGCCACCGCGGTTGAGGCGCATTTCCCCCCACACACACCCCACGGGTCGACGGGGCAAGCAGGGGAGGGACGGGACAGCATGAATAGCGGACCGCAGGGGCTGTTGCGCATAGTCATGGAGGGTTGGGATAATTACGCTTGAGCGCGCAGGCCCCATTGTTAGGGAGGGTAAGGGATTAATTAGGATTTACGCCGCGCACGCCGCACACTGATTAGCATATCAACAGCGCCCGGAACCGCCGTGCGCGTGCCAGAGGGGCGCGAGCCCATTGTTCAGAGCCGGATCCCTTTGAGGTAGAGAGGATAAATAGGGGCGCAAAGGGGAAATCACTCTCACTCCAGCGCCAGGTGACAGGACGCTCTCCAGTCCAGCGACCCGAACGTCCGTGAGACGCATCGAGGCACGCTGCGAGTACGGGATCAACGAACCGCCGTGGGCACCTAACAGTGAGTAAGAAGGTGAAGTAGGATCATAGCCGATAGAGAATAGATCAGGGTGGTAGAATAGGCCAGCCTCGTCGACTCATACTGATTCAGCATCAATTCGCAGGTAGCAACTAATAAATCATTAATAGCTAAGCGTGGCCTCGTGTGATCTCGTGAGCGGTGTGAACACGTGTAGTGCTGCGGCTCGCCTCGTGGGAGCGCTGCACAGAGCGGCGTCGAGCAGTGTGCTTCGTGTGGAGCGGTGTGGTGTGCGTGCGTTCACTCCGTGTATGATACAGGTGCGCGATCATAACGCGAGTATTCAGTGGTGAGTGCCGCGGGGAGCTGTGTGCGTGAGTGCACGTACGTTCGCTACGTGTCGGATACGGGTGCGCATTGGTAACGTGGTTATTCGACGTGGAGGCGAGTTCCGCATAGGGCTATAGACGGGCACACGCTCGCAGCGTTCGAGAGCTGTACTTAGCGGTGTAAAGAGGGGGAGTATGCCGTTTGATTGATGATGCTGTGCGCACGTATCCTTGCAGCGTGGGAGCGCTGCGTGAAGCCGTATGGGTAGGGGCGTCGCGTTCGAAGGCCGGCGAAACCATAGCGGGTATTAGGGTGGTGGGGTAACGTAAACGGAATAGGGGATGCAGGCGGGTGGGAACCCGGGGCCAACGGCCCCACATAACTGCTGCCGCAGACACAACTTAGTTTGTAGACACCAGGGTATTGCATGTCAGGCATGACATCCTTCACAGATGGGATCAAATCGTGGATTTTGTGTACTGTATTGAATCGGACCTGTATCTTGTGTTTGTTAAGATTTTGGAAATCTTTTTGGTAAACCTGCTATGTATGGCAAAGTGATGGTTTTGATTGGGTCCTCAGATGGTTGTCTCCCCATGGTTGGGGATACAGCTTTGCGGATTGTGCGGTCTGAGTATCCATTCACCTTGAGGGCTTGGTGTACGTGCTCCAGTCCACAGGCTAGGTGGCGCTGGTGGGAGATGCAGCGGGCCCTATGGTGTAGTGTTTTTATGAGGGAGTTCTTTTGGACCGGATAGTGGTGGGAATCAGGCTTTAGATAGGAATCCGTGTGGGTGGCTTTACAGCAGACAGAAAGTCCCAACGAGCCATCAGGCCTCGATTCGATCAAAACATCCAGGAATGGTAGCTTGCCATCATTTTCCACTCTAGCAGCCAAAGGTTTTAGATAGAGCTGCTTGGTCGGTCCGATTAGAGAAGTCGAGATAGTGATATTGTTGGGTTTTTTAGCCAGGCAGTTGGTAGGATCTTTGTTGATTTTGGTATAACTGCCATCATTAAGGTCCTGAATTGTGTTGCATGTGGTTTTATCCATGACCGTGGCATTACCTTGTCGGCTGAAAGGATGACAATGTCATCTCTCTTTTTCAATTGAATGAGTTCAGAGCGCCCATCCCTGCTGATGTTACTAATGGGTTTCTTAGCATTTTGATGGCGACGATTTCAGATCTTGCCACATCTGCTGGGATGTGACCCAAACTTTGAGGGCTACGTCAACCTGGGCAATTATATCCACTGGGATGTGTTTGGGGCGACTGCAAAATTCAGCCCTCTAGCTAGTGTAGTGTAGTATGGAGGCATGACGTCATACGCGCTGAGGTGCGATGATGTCATGTCACCTGGGGTACTTAAGGGGGCCCGTGACGAAAGCGGGGTCGTTGTGGGAACCCGGGATGGTGAGCGGTTGAAGAGAGCCGAAGAGACAGCCACAGGGGTAGTGCTCAAGAAGTGTGTAGAAGCCGGCTGTAGTTACGGGAGGTGCTGCTCTCCTTGGTCGGAAGGTGTTGGCTGAACCCCTGTCCTGACTCGAGTGTGAGAGCCCTTAGAGACAGCCCAGGCTAGCAGCAGATAGAGCCAAGGGTCCACGTGAAGGACCGGTGTAGGACACCTACCCCTGGTGTTACTTACCACCTTCATTGTTAACCGTGTCGTCATTCACTACACAACACGTTAAATGTGGTAAGCAATGTGGGACATCGATGTACACAAATATGAAAAAGATCGACAAGACGTCATTCATTTATCGGTCTCTCCACGAAACAAAGGAATGTTTTACACAAACATAAACAGCACAGCCTTCTGGGAGTGCATCGTTGATTCAGTACAAGCCACCAGTGGACCCTTATTGGTGGTTACGAACATCCAGCCATTAATCAACAAGGAGCATTTCTCGTCATAGTTTGAAAAAATCAACGTCAACACGTAATATAAAATTATAATTCGTGTTGTAGAGAATGTATCTCCTCTACGTGATTTTTAAGCGGTATGCCTTGTAACTGACGAATGATCCGAGCGTGCTCCCTATTTCAAAGACGATGAGTTGCTCCAGAGACAAATGCTTCCCGAAACACAAAAATACCCTTTGACCTGTATCACAAGAACAACGGGTCTCACCTGAGTGATCTGTACAGGTTACTTCCAAAAACACACACTTTGTCCTAACATCACTTATTCAATATTTGACCCTCATAAATAAAATGATGCATGTACACAAAATCAGTGTTCATTCTAAATTATTGACAAGACATTTTACATTTTAACAAAATGTAATTACTGCAGTGAAATATACTGCACCAGGTTACATCGTATTAAGCTATTTTAAAAAATTATGCACCGTCTGCTTAACAGTGGATGTAAAACATACTATTGTGTCATTCAAAACGAGTAGGCCATTGCATGCTTGCGTCTTGAGTAAAAATGTAGCAAATTCTCAACATTACCGACAAATTACACAACTGAGATGAAACATCGTCGCCCCCTACTGACAGGCTCTTGTTCACATACTCTTTGGTTCTTTCAGTAAAGTCATGTTGGTAGCAAAAATAATAGTAGATCAGGAAGTTTCGATCGTAACACAGGGATCTACCCAACCCACAGGGAACACAAAGACTGGCCGCTCACTCTTACTCTGCAGGTTGAACCCAGGAACTGAGTGTTCAACTTCACATTATTTTCATTAAAGACCTGTGACAAAGGAGCATCTATTGGAGTGACATCTCAAGCTGACACATCTACCGGGTCTCCCTTTGACTTTGTGTTTTCTAAGAAGTCCACCCAAACCTCCACAAACTGCTGGGAGTTGCCTCACTCTGCCTCACAGTCAGAATTCTCCTCCTGCTTCACGTTGCCTCCATCAATGTGAAGGTCCCATTTTGCAGTATAATCTTCATCTTCACATTTTACCATCACTTCTTCGCTCTTCACCATCACCTCTTCACATTTCACCTCGATACCTTTAAGAGTCAAAGCTGGGATTTTCCTCCGGTTCTTGTTTGATGACGGATGGGCTCATTGCGGCACTTTGACTTTCACAAGCTGATTTCAGACTCCACACCTTGCAGATATTCTGATGCTTGTGCGTTTTCTGGTGTACTTGAAGATTTGATGAATGTGCAAACGCCTTCCCGCCAAGTGCACCTTAAGGGTTTCTCTCCCGTGTGTGTTCTCTCGTGTCTTTGAAGATGTTCTGACTGTGCAAACGCCTTCCCGCACAGAATGCACCTGAAGGGTTTCTCTCCCGTGTATGTTCTCTGGTGATTTTTAAGAGCAGATGACTGTGAAAATGCCATGCTACACACAGTGCACTTGAAGGGTTTCTCTCCTGTGTGTTCTCTGGTGTTTTTTAAGAACAGATGACAGTGAAAATGCCTTCCAACACACAGTGCACTTGAAGGGTTTCTCTCCTGTGTGTGCACTCTGGTGGGTCTGAAAAACTGATGGCCATGCAAATGCCTTCCCACACACAGTGCACTTGAAGGGTTTCTCTCCTGTGTGTATTCTCTGGTGTTTTTTAAGAACAGATGACAGTGAAAATGCCTTCCCACACACACTGCACTTAAAGGGTTTCTCTCCCGTGTGTATTCTCTGGTGTCTTACAAGAGTAGATGATGTGCAAACGCTTTCCCACACACACTGCACTTGAAGTGTTTCTCTCCCGTGTGCGTTCTCTCGTGTATTTGAAGATGTTCTGACCGTGTAAACGCCTTCCCGCACAGAAAGCACCTGAAGGGTTTCTCTCCTGTGTGTGTTCTCTGGTGATATTTAAGAGCAGATGAATGTGAAAATGCCATGCTACACACAGTGCACTTGAAGGGTTTCTCTCCTGTGTGTGTTCTCTGGTGTTTTTTAAGAGCAGATGACAGTGAAAATGCATTCCCACACACAGTGCACTTGAAGGGTTTCTCTCCTGTGTGTGTTCTCTGGTGGGTCTGAACAACGGATGCTTGTGCAAACGCCTTCCCACACACAGTGCACTTGAAAGGTTTCACTCCCGTGTGTGTTCTCTGGTGTCTTTGAAGATGTTGTGACTTTGCAAACGCCTTCCCGCACAGAATGCACCTGAAGGGTTTCTCTCCTGTGTGTGTTCTCTGGTGATTTTTAAGAGCAGATGACTGTGAAAAAGCCATGCTACACACAGTGCACTTGAAGGGTTTCTCTCCTGTGTGTGTTCTCTGGTGTTTTTTAAGAACAGATGACAGTGAAAATGCCTTCCCACACACATTGCACTTGAAGGGTTTCTCTCCCGTGTGTATTCTCTGGTGTCTTACAAGAGTAGATGAATGTGCAAACGCTTTCCCACACACACTGCACTTGAAGAGTTTCTCTCCCGTGTGTGTTCTCTGGTGTACTACAAGATTATGTGACTTTGCAAAGGCCTTCTCACACACAGTGCACTTGAAGCGTTTCTCTCCTGTGTGTGTTCTCTGGTGCTGTGTCAAATTTCCAGTGCGATCCGTGCTGTACGCACGCTGGTCGCATTGTTGCCTTGCCGTACCGAGCTGTGCTGAGCGCCTTTGCTCCATCAGACCAATTCTACAGAGGAAGCGTCGAAGGAAGCGTCAGCTGCAGACAGATAATAGGAATATCCACACCAGTATCGAGGCACAGAATGAATATATACAGTCACACGTGACTTACACGTCTATACTTATTCATATATTCATGATGTAGTAAAAACGTTTCTCAAATTCATCACACGGGCTGTGATGGCACACAATGAGAGGGCAAGTGGTCATGAATATGCCTGGGAGCCCTCGTATCTTAAAAATGAATGTTAACCCAAAACTCCGAGCACACAATTTCGGCTGTCTGGCTACAAAAGGAATATTTATAAAAGCTAAATTCAGCTGACATAGCAAAGGGTGTTAAAACATTTATATTTGTGTTATGCAGAAATGCATGAATTCATGTTCAATCGCAACTCAGTTGTGAATCCAGGCTCAGATGTCCTTGAAGGCTGGGATGAACAGATCCGACTTTGAGCTGTACGTGTGTGCTGTGTTAACTTCCTGTTTCCATTCTTACAAAGAGTTCCAGAGGAAAACAAAAATAATCTATTGTTTTGATATAACCTCCGTGTTCAACAGAGTTAATAGACTTTACTGCAAACACAAACTTTACACTGTCACACACTGCCATGAGTAAACAGGTGGTGGTTTGACCAGAACCATGCCTGGCCACCTTCATCTGCTCAGCATTAATGATTCCTCACTCCACCAAGTAAATAATTGAGGATCAATCAACATAGCCGAGGCTAACTGGAGTTTGTGTGTCTCTCTCTCCGTGGTGAGATGTTAACTACCTCACCAGGTATGCAGGAAGTCGTGGGTTCGATCCCGGCCCTGGCGCCGGCTGCTGTATATTTGGAGTTTGCGTGTCTCTCTCTCCGTGGTCGCGTGGATTTTCCTCCGGATTCCCCGGGTTTGCCCTCCACATTTAGAGTCAACATCAGCACGCGTTGAGCGTCTTTGACCGATACACATTTCCACACGTATTCTTGGTTCTTTCGGTAAAGTTACGTAGGTAGAAAATATCAATAATAGATAATAAAATTAAATAAATAAAGACTTGTGTTGCGATCGCAACGTCGTGGGTTTTTTTTCTGTATTTACAATTTTATAATTTTTATTTCATCATCTGTTATTTTATTCAATTTTCTGTCTAAGTGACTTTACCGAAAGAACCAAGAATATGAATTCCTGCAGTCACGAAAGTTTTAAGTCAACACATTCACACGCAAGTTCACAAAGCCTCACCTTGCGTTGTGGGCAGGTAGCTTCTGAGAACAAGAGCGGTAGAGCAGCTCAAGCCGGCTTGGCCTGGTACAAAAAATGAAAAATAGAAACTGCGTGAATATTTACAGTGAGGGAAAAAAGTATTTGATCCCCTGCTGATTTTGTACGTTTGCCCACTGACAAAGAAATGCTCAATCTATAATTTTAATGGTATGTTTACTTGAACAGTGAGAGACAGAATAACAAAAAATCCAGAAAAACACATGTCAAAAATGTTATAAATTGATTTGCATTTTAATGACGGAAATAAGTATTTGACCCCCTCTCAATCAGAAAGATTTCTGGCTCCCAGGTGTCTTTTATACAGGTAACGAGTTGAGATTAGGAGCACACTCTTAAAGGGAGTGCTCCTAATCTTAGCTTGTTACCTGTATTAAAGACACCTGTTCACAGAAGCAATCAATCAGATTCCAAACTCTCCACCATGGCTAAGACCAAAGAGCTCTCCAAGGATGTCAGGGACAAGATTGTAGACCTGCACAAGGCTGGAATGGGCTACAAGACCATCGCCAAGCAGCTTGGTGAGAAGGTGACAACAGTTGGTGCGATTATTCGTAAATGGAAGAAACACACAAGAACTGTCAATCTCCCTCGGCCTGGGGCTCCATGCAAGATCTCACCTCGTGGAGTTGCAATGATCATGAGAACGGTGAGGAATCAGCCCAGAACTACACAAGGCAGCTGGGACCATAGTCACCAAGAAAACAGTTGGTAACACACTACGCCGTGAAGGACTGAAATCCTGCAGCGCCCGCAAGGTCCCCCTGCTCAAGAAAGCACATATACATGACCGTCTGAAGTTTGCCAATGAACATCTGAATGATTTAAAGGACAACTGGGTGAAAGTGTTGTGGTCAGATGAGACCAAAATGGAGCTCTTTGGCATCAACTCAACTCGCCGTGTTTGGAGGAGGAATGCTGCCTATGACCCCAAGAACACCATCCCCACCGTCAAATATGGAGGTGGAAACATTATGCTTTGGGAGTGTTTTCTGCTAAGGGGACAGGACAACTCCACCGCATCAAAGGGACGATGGACGGGGCCATGTACCGTCAAATCTTGGGTGAGAACCTCCTTCCCTCAGCCAGGGCATTGAAAATGGGTCGTGGAAGGGTATTCCAGCATGACAATGACCAAAAAACACAGCCCAAGGCAACAAAGGAGCGGCTCAAGAAGAGGCACATTAAGGTCCTGGAGTGGCCTAGCCAGTCTCCAGACCTTAGTCCATAGAAAATCTGTGGAGGAGCTGAAGGTTCGAGTTGCCAAACGTCAGCCTCGAAACCTTAATGACTTGGAGAAGATCTGCAAAGAGGAGTGGTGGGACAAAATCCCTCCGAGATGTGTGCAAACCTGGTGGCCAACTAAAGAAACGTCTGACCTCTGTGATTGCCAACAAGGGTTTTGCCACCAAGTACTAAGTCATGTTTTGCAGAGGGGTCAAATACTTATTTCCCTCATTAAAATGCAAATCAATTTATAACATTTTGACGCGTTTTTCTGGATTTNGTTGTTGTTATTCTGTCTCTCACTGTTCAAATAAACCTACCATTAAATTATAGACTCATCATTTCATTGTCAGTGGGCAAACGTACACAATCAGCAGGGATCAAATATTTTTCTTGGTTCTTTCGGTAAAGTCACGTAGAAGGTAAGTAATAAAACAACAAAAATAAAACAATAAATAATATAATAGTAATATAATTTTNATGTTTTATTATATTATTACTTCCCTTCTACGTGACGACTTTACCGAAAGAACCAAGAATTGAATCCCTGCAGTCACGAAAGAAGCTTAAATCTAAATTTAGATCAAATACTTGTCCCTCACTGTAACAATAAANCAGAGTTACAAAGTGGCGAGCCGCGTGAAGACAAATTAAACTAACTCAGGCGAGGGCAGGAGGCAAGGCCCGCGTGGCCAGGCGCGCTTGTGATGTTCCAACCTGGACATCGATTCCAATGCTACTCAATTGACATCCCTACGAGAGGCTCTACCTTGGTAAACAACAACCACCACACCACACAGAATTATCACCTCAGATTTCAGAAAAGCGCGAGCGGGCAGCTTCCTGTTACCTCGTGACGTCACGCGGCAGCAGAAAGTGACATGACGTCACTTCGATACAAGACACTCCCTCCACAGATTCAGCAGTGACCATCGCGGAGGTGACGTCACGCACAAGAGCGCGTGGAGGTGACGTCACACAGCTGGATTGGAGTTTAAGTTTTTAGATTAAATTTCCATTGCTCCATCTCTTGAACAGAGACCCTTGGGTGCGTGAGCTCAGCAACAACAACGTGGACATTATTGTGTGTGTACACTGTGTGTGTGTCTACATTGTGTATACACAGTGTGTGTGTGTACACTGTGTGTGTGTACACAGCGTGTGTGTACACAGTGTGTGTGTGTGNACATTGTGTGTGTACACTGTGTGTACACTGTGTGTACACTATGTGTGTGTACACAGTGAGTGTGTGTGTGCATTGTGTGTGTATACTGTGTGTGTACACAGTGTGTGTGTACACTGTGTGTGTGNACACTGTGTGTGTACATGTGTGTGTACTGTGTGTGTACATTGTGTGTGCACACTATGTGTGTGTACACAGTGTGTGTGTGTACATTGTGTGTGTACACTGTGTGTGTGTACACAGTGAGTGTGTGTACATTGTGTGTGTACACTGTGAGTTGTGTGTACATTGTGTGTATACTGTGTGTGTACATTGTGTGTGTACACTGTGTGTGTGTACATTGTGTGTGTACACAGTGAGTGAGTGTACGTGTGTGTACACTATGTGTGTGCACACAATATGGTAGCGCATTCTCTATTCATTGCAGAGGTTCAAGGTTCAAATCGGACAGGCACAGCTGGCTACCCCAGTGACATTCACCAAAATATGCGCAGTCTGCTTCACGGCGGATGTAAGACAAGCCACGTGTCACTCACAACGCACAGGTCATTGCATGTTGGTGTCACGGTCTAAATCGTGCTAATTCCAGACATTGTCCAGACATTATCTAGGTTATTTAATTTAGTGTGTTCTTTCTCCCTCTCTCCTAATGTTCAAACTTGCTTACTTCACTACGCGTTTCCGCACTCATTGACATGTTAATTTTGTCTCTGCCCCTCCTCTCTCTGCCTCGCCCCTCTGCCTATTTAAGGCCTCGCCACAGAGACGATCTCCCTCTCTGTGCCTGTGTCTCTCTATGTATCTTGGTGATATCTGTCTGCTCATATGTCTGTCTATAGTTTTTCTGGTTAGAATTTTTNGTTGCTATTTCATTTATACCTGATGATGATTGCTTGTGTTGCAATCGAAACGTCGTGATTTTATTTTACTTTTATTAATTTTATTTTTTACCTCCGTGACTTTACCGAAAAAACCTAAGAATATTATCCAGAAACCCACAACCACCTTGTGCCACACAGGGGCAGCTGCCACTTAGGGGCGCCTTCGATTGTTTGAGACGAGATTCCATACGAAACACCGAGTTGCTGAGCAATTAAGCAAGCAACGTATGAATGCAAATGTGATGTTCATAACGTGGTGAATCCATAAGAGGTGTTTGGGTTTGATCGCAAAAAATATAAATGTGTCGTTCAAATCTGCCACCACCAACTAGTAGGGTTGTCACGTAAACAGAACGTGCCAATTCGTCACTAGCACAGCACTAGTGTGTAGTGTAGTGTATAATGTAGTGTAGTGTATAGTGTAGTGTATAGTAGTGTATAATGTAGTGTAGTGTGTAGTATAGTGTATAAATAAGTCTTCCCGTTACAGAAGATATCTTCCCGTTACAGAAGATGTCTTCCCGTTACAGAAGATGTCTTCCCGTTACAGATGTACAGAGGCACAGACACGGAGACAGTTTCAGTTTAAAGTTGAATTTATTTTGAGCTATAACCACGTGACCAATGCGGCAACAAACAAAAACACGAAAAAATAAAATTCTTAAAATGACGACGTGCAACAGAAACATCCAGGAGAAAAAAACTTCCCCAAAAAAGCAGCGCATATCAAACAATGACAACCATAATACAATATAGATTAAAATTGTCAGACACAAAGACAGACACACGCAGAGAGAGAGATGGCTTAGCGAAGTGGCTTATCATCACAGGGACAGACCCAGCAGGTGCCTTGGGTTAACTGCTGTGCCAGGCTAGGTGCATGAGGAGGAGGTCACAGGGACAGGCCCTGCAGGTGCCATGAGTTGACTGCTGTTCCAGGCTAGGTGCATGGGTCTGTGTGGTGAGTCTATGGATCTCTGTGTGGTAGTCTATGGGTATCTGTGTGGTGAGTCTGAGGGTCTCTGTGTGGTGAGTCTGTGGGTCTCTACGTGGTGAGTCTATGGTCTCTGTGTGATGAGTCTGTGGGTCTCTGTGTGGTGAGTTTATGGGTCTCTGTGTGGTTAGTCTATGGGTCTCTGTGTAGTGAGTCTATGGGTCTTTGTATGGTAGTCTATGGGTCTTTGTGTGGTGAGTCTATGGGTCTCTGTGTAGTGAGTCTATGGATCTCTGTGTAGTGAGTCTATGGGTCTTTGTGTGGTGAGTCTGTGGGTCTCTGTGTGGTGAGTCTGTGGGTCTCTGTGTGGTGAGTCTATGTATCTCTGTGTAGTGAGTCTATGGATCTCTGTGTAGTGAGTCTGTGGGTCTTTGTGTGATGAGTCTATGGGTCTTTGTGTGGTGAGTCTGTGGGTCTCTGTGTTGTGAGTCTGTGGTCTCTGTGTGGTGAGTTTATGGTCTCTGTGTGGTGAGTCTATGGATCTCTGTGTGGTGAGTCTATGGATCTCTGTGTAGTGAGTCTATGGATCTCTGTGTAGTGAGTCTATGGGTCTTTGTGTGATGAGTCTATGGGTCTTTGTGTGGTGAGTCTGTGGGTCTCTGTGTGGTGAGTTTATGGGTCTCTGTGTGGTTAGTATGGGTCTCTGTGTAGTGAGTCTATGGGTCTCTGTGTAGTGAGTCTATGGGTTTCTGTGTAGTGAGTCTATGGGTCTCTGTGTGAGTCTATGGGTCTCTGTGTAGTGAGTCTATGGATCTCTGTGTAGTGAGTCTATGGATCTCTGTGTAGTGAGTCTATGGGTCTCTGTGTAGTGAGTCTATGGATCTCTGTGTAGTGAGTCTATGGGTCTTTGTGTGGTGAGTCTATGGGTCTCTGTGTAGTGAGTCTGTGGGTCTCCACACCGAGGTCACGACAATATTTCGGGAAGCGTTCGAGTTTTCTCGTTTGGCTGTTGCTGTTGTTGTTGCTGTTGTTGTTGTTGCTGTTGTTGTTCCCAGTAAACGGATGAGGACAGAGCGCCTATCCAGAGTTTGAGATCCTGCGAATCGGAGAGAACGTCTCTGCTGAGCACAGGTACCGCACCACGGCAACTACACACACACACGTAGTAGGTGTTTACCCTTTCAACTGGTACAAAACTGACACCTTTATACAAGGCATCATGTTTGCAATAACCACAACACAAGCAGTCAAAATGCAAACAAATAGAAACAACTCTTTTGTGTTTTATCTCTCTCTCAAATTTAGCATTCTCAGGAAGACGTAATCAACCAGGTGGGGTGTTGACTGTTATGTTATACTGGTAGGAACAAAGTGGACCAGCCTACAATAGATTATATCGTCCGTCCGTTTGTCGGTTTGTCCATCCGTCCGTCCGTGTAGCAACATCGCCCCTACTGCAAACACTTGGCATGACCCTACAAATACCTTTACTCAGTGACGCTTTCCTGGCTAAACAAGTGTAACATTCCCTTATAATTCCCTGAGATAGCTTTTAATTAAAACTTTGAAATAAAAAAAANCTCACAGCGCCCTAAAGCCTACAGCTAGGCCTAAAGCCTAGAACTAGGCCTCAAAGTCTCCCTTCGTATCGTACCCCCGCGTGTGTGCAAGGGAGTTAATGTTTAACAATGTTACATTCCCTGATGCTTTTAAATAGAAACATTTAAATTTAAAGCTTTTACATGAATTATAAAAACATTTAAATTAAAATTAACTCACGGCGGCCTAAAGCCTACAGCTAGGCCTAAAGCCTAGAACTAGGCCTCGAACTCTCCCTTCGTATCGTACCCCGCGTGTGTGAAAGGGAGTTAATGTTTAACAATGTTACATTCCCTGATGTTTTTCAATAGAAACATTTACATTTAAAGCTTTTACATTAATAATTAAAACATTTTAATTTAAAATTAACTCAGCGCCCTAAAGCCTACAGCTAGGTCTAAAGCCTAGAACTAGGCCTCAAAATCTCCCTTCGGATTGTCCGATTAGATGTAGCAACATCGCCCCTACTGCAAACACTTGGCAGGACCCTACAAAAACCTTTAGACTCAGTGGGGCTTTCCTGGCTAAACAAGTTTAATAATACATTATGTTTATATTCTTTGGTTATTCGTTCCTACCAGCCCACCCGCAGGGTCCTGTTCCGACTCTCTGTTGTATTACATTACATTTCTAAGTATACTAGATTTGTGTTTCCATTTCATTTATACCTGATGACGATTGCTTGCGTTGCAGTCCAAACGTCGTATACTTGTATTTAATTTATTATTTTCTCTTTATACGTCACTTTACCGAAAGAACCTGTACTGCCACGACGCTTGATTGATTGGTCAGCCACGGTGCCACTGCCGCTCACCAGGGGCTCTGCTGCCGCGCCGCCGCCTTCACAGGCACGCGGCGACCACTGCAAGCGTCACCAGCGGAGCATCGCCGCCGCCACCACCACGACGCCCACCGTGGGGCTGACGAAGGGGCTCTGAGTCGTCGTGGCGACCGCCTCTTCTTCTGACGAGGAGCGGGCTGGGGTGGGGNTCGGGGGTCACGGAGAGCAGAGAGAAATCCAGCAACGGCGAGCGTCGTAGTCGCCCGTGCCACGAGCGATGTGACTTTTCATCGATAATAAAAACACTGGGACCGGACTCATTTCACTGCCTTGGTGACCCTCCTGGTTCGTCTTTCATAATCAGCGGCCACCATCGATCTACCTGATACACGAACCCCCCGGAGACTAGACAAGCCATCGCCGCCATCTTGTGCACAGCGATCCAACTGGCTCCATTGAAGCTGTCCGGCAAATGAAAAACATCGTGGACTTTTCCCACAAATCTCACTTGCGATTGCGCAAGGAAATCGACGCAACCGCAGGGAGAGAGACACGCGGACAACAAACGTACAGGCGTCGTCAGGGTCAGGATCGAACCCGCAAACTCCTGCGCATCGGGCGAGGTAGTTAACATTTTGGCGTCGCTGCGATCGTGGCAGGAGGGAGGAGAGGAACTCACCGTCGTCAGCGCTGGCACCTCCACCGCTGCCTGGCGGCGTGCATGCCGACGCTGTGCTCACGCCGTTGAAGCACTGCCGAGTGGTTGTGGTGGTGCTATCGGCGGTCGTGGCGTCGGTTGCGGCGGTGGTGGTGATGTAGTCCCAGAGGCCTGTGCCACCGCCCTGCGCGTGCGTGTGTCGCGCTGGGCCGCGTCGGGTCACCGCGTGGCACCGCTCCCGGCTCCGAGCTGCTGCTGGCGACTGTGGGGGACAGTTACCAATGGGAAGGGGAGACAGCGGCGAGCGATTGGCAAAGCAGCCTGAATGTTTATAACCGGCAAAGATGCTGCGTTAGCGGGGGATCCACGCGTCTTCGCGAGCGAGAGAAGGGAGGGAGGGCACGGACGTGGCCGAGACGACCTCTGCTGGACCCACAGACTCATCACACAGAGACCCATAGACTCATGCGTCTATGGGTCTCTGTGTGATGAGTCTATGGGTCTGTGTGAGTCTATGGGTCTCTGTGTGATGAGTCTATGGGTCTCTGTGTGATGAGTCTGTGGGTCTCTGTGTGGTGAGTCTATGGGTCTCNGTGTGATGAGTCTATGGGTCTCTGTGTGATGAGTCTGTGGGTCTCTGTGTGGTGAGTCTGTGGGTCTCTGTGTGGTGAGTCTATGGGTCTCTGTGTGATGAGTCTATGGGTCTGTGTGAGTCTATGGGTCTCTGTGTGATGAGTCAATGGGCAATGGGTCTGTGTGGTNAGTCTATGGGTCTGTGTGAGTCTAGCGGTCTGTGTGATGAGTCTATGGTTCTGTGTGAGTCTATCGGTCTCGGTGTGCAAACCTTCGACGTAGAGGCGTGCCTGGAGCTGCTGGTGGTGCAGCTTGTTGACCGCATAGCAGGTGTACGTGTCGGAGTCGGCAGGCGACAGGTTCGAGATGAGCAGCGTGCCGTTGGCGAAGGTTTGGTGGCGCTCGCTCGCCAGGGAAGCGCCGTGCTCGCCCTGGAACCTGGCGGTGCGCGGCGTAAGCAAAGAGGGGGGGGAGGGAGTCTTGAGTGTTGTACACACACACACAGCAGTTTCACTGTGTGTGTGTGAGTGTTGTACACACACACACACAGCAGTTTCACTGTGTGTGTCACACACACACATACAGCAGTTCTTCACCTGAGGACGGCTGCTTGCGTTGTGGCCGAAACGTCGTGAGAATTGTATTTTATAATGTTTTATTTTTATTATTTTATTATTTCCCTTCTACGTGATGACTTTACCGAAAGAACCAAGAAGATGAATCCCTGCAGTCACGAAAGCTTTAAATCAGTATTAGGGTTAGAGAATTACCAGTATGAACTACACTACGTCATCCTTGACAGTGTTTAGTTCATGGAGACAGTAAAGTAGCCGGGCCAGCGTCGGTCTCACCACAGGATGTTGGGACGCGGCAACCCAAACACGGCACATTCCAAGTACGCGGCCTGTCCTCTGTGGCCGTGTACAGCCTGTCCGGCTTCGACAGCATCCGTGGGGCCACGGCTGTGGGAGAGGTGGGGGGGGGCAGAGACAGGGGGAGGGAGGGAGGGTTGCTGAGTTAGAGGAATGTTGTAGTAGGTTTTAACCCTTTTAAACTGGTACAAAACTGACACCTTTATTCAAGGCATCATGTTTGCAATAACCACAACACAAGTAGTCAAAAAAGCAAACAAAAAGAAGCAACTCTGATGATGATAATAATATGCACTGTCCTTGATGTTGATTGGTCCACACCCGAAACGGTTTTCTTTAGAGCCTAGTCCCCATTGGTGTTGGACCAGATGACACCAGAAGGCGTACAACTCAAACACAGTGCAATATCAGAGTATATTGCACTGTGGTACGCCTTCTGGTGTCATCTGGTCCAACACCAATGGGGACTAGGCTCTAAAGAAAGCTGTCTCGGGTGTGGACCAATCAACATCAAGGACAGTGAATATCATTATCATTATCAGAATTGCTTCTTTTTGTTTGCTTTTTTGACTACTTGTGTTGTGGTCATTGCAAACATGATGCCTTGAATAAAGGTGTCAGTTTTGTACCAGTTTAAAAGGGTAAAAACCTACTACTATATTTTGCCACTGCTAAAAGAGATCTCACAGTGTAGAGGAATGTTGTGGAACCGCAGCAGAGATGCCACCAGGTGAAGCAGGAGGAGATCTTGGGGGTGGTGGTGGCAGGAGTTGACGAGGGAAGCTTCAGGAGGGAAGTGAGAGAGAGAGACAGGAGATTGGAGAATGAGGAGCGGAGGGAGACACTGAGTGGTTATCCCTCCACGGAACACAGGAGGTGGAATGTGGAGGGGAGGAGGAGGGGAGGATTTGAAGGGGGAGCAACACGAGGAGAAGCAAGACAGATGTTTGCCGAGAGGACTCACACAGAGACCCACAGACTCACATAGAGACCCACAGACTCACACAGAGACCCATATACACACACTGAGACACATAGACTTACACAGACACTCATAGACTCACACAGAGACCCAGAGACTCACACACAAACTCACACAGAGATCCACACTCACAGAGACCCAGAGACTCACACAGAGACCCATAGACTCACACAGAGAACCATAGACTCACACATAGACCCATAGACTCACCACACAGAGACCCACAGACTCACACAGAGACCCACAGACTCACACAGAGACCCACAGACTCACATAGAGACCCACAGACTCACCACACAGAGACCCACAGACTCACCACACAGAGACCGACAGACTCACCACACAGAGACCCACAGATTCGCACAGAGACTCAGTCGTCCTTCCCCGCACCTCTGACCGTCATAGTTGGCTACGTGCGGCTCTCACCCAGAACGTTGACGTAGGCGTTGGCCAGGATGGTGCCGTGACGGTTGGAGGCCTGGCACTGGTACACGCCGGTGTCTTCCTCCCGCAGCCGGGTCAGCGTCAGGAAGTTGCGGTCCACCCGCCGGTCCGGCACCGCGGGGCTTCTGCTCCGTGGCACGGCGGCACGACGCCCGGCACGGTTTGGCGCGGTCTCGGCGCACGATGCGGAACGATTTTAACCACGATGTGGAATGGTCTGAGCGCGATTTGGCATTGTTTGGCAGGATGCATTTAGCGCAACGCGGCGTGATCCGGCTCACTTCGCTACGTCCTGTGGGTGAGCGTGCGACCGGCTGGGTGAGGGTGCACATTGCGGGCAAGTGAGCGGGCGAGTGCGCGGACGAGTGAGCGGGCGAGTGAGTGGGCAGGTGAGCGGCGGTGAGCGGGCGAGTGAGCGGACGAGTGAGCGGGCGAGTGAGCGGCGGTGAGCGGCGGTGAGCGGGCGAGTGAGCGGGCCAGTGAGCGGGCGAGTGAGCGGGCGAGTGAGCGGNCGGGTGAGTGGGGCGGTGAGCGGGCGGGGTGAGCGGGCGAGTGAGCGGACGAGTGAGCGGNCGGTGAGCGGGCGAGTGAGCGGGCGAGTGAGTGGGCGAGTGAGCGGGCGACTGGTTGACCGAGCGTGTGATTTTACCGCGATCGGTCGACCGAGCGATCGGCTGACGAGCGTGTGCACGTGCACGTCGGTGGACAAGCGGNCGAGCGAGCGTGCGATCGATCCGCGAGTGAGCGGGCGGGCGAGTGGGCGAGCGAGACTGACCCCCCCCCCCCGCGTCTCACCGTCGATGGGCACACCGTTGAGGAACCAGCGGATGGTCGGTGCGGGGATTCCGCTTGCGAAGCACGTGAGCTTGGCGCTGTCCCCGGCGCGTAGCTGCGGCTCTCTGGCAGCGGAGCGAACCAGTGCGGCTTCGCTGCAGAGGGGGGAGGGGGGGGGGGGGGGAGNAGGGGAGCGAGGGAGGAGGAGGAGGGGGAGGAGGAAAAGGGGTAAGGAGGAGGAGAGGGGGAGAGGAGCGGGGGAGGAGGAGGGGGGNGAGGAGGGGGGGGNAGGAGGGGGGGGNAGGAGGAGGGGGAGGGGAGGAGGAGAGGAGGAGGGGGGGGGGAGGGACAGGGGGGAGGAGGGTTAGACAATGTCCCTTGCTTGTCAACTAGACATCACACATGTGTGGTTACCAGGCAGGTCCACTGAGCTACGTAGCTCACAGGCGGACCGGCTCTCGACGAACAAACCCACGTGACTTTCACACGGCACCAGCGAGTGTCGCGCGGCACCAGCGAGTGTCAAGGCAGAACCAGACAGGGGGTGGTGGGTGGGGGGGGTCCCCACCTGCGATAGGGAAAGGCGGCTGATGGAAATGAACAAAGCGAGGTGTCAGTCACCATCGGTGTGGCCGGCTTCCTATAGACAGGGACCACCACCCCAGCAGCAGCAGCAGCACCACCAGACAGCGGAGGGAGAATGGAGGCAGACCCCCGGCTGTGAATGGGAACTCGAGGTTGTTGCCGGGTTCGTAGCGGAGTGGCGCTAACACCTGAGCCACCACTCCGCCACGCGCACACACGCACACACACGCACACACACACACGCACACACACACACGCACACACACGCACGCAGGCAGGCACACGCACGCAGGCACACGCACGCACACACACACACGCACACACACACACGCAGGCAGGCACACGCACGCAGGCACACGCATGCACACACACGCAGGCGCACACACACACACGCAGGCACACACGCAGGCACACGTACGCACACACACACAGGCACACACGCAGGCACACACGCAGGCACACGCACACACACGCACGCAGACACAGGCACGCACACACACGCACGCAGACACACGCACGCACACACACACACGCACGCACACACGTAGGCACACACACAGGCACGCACACACGCAGGCACACACACACGCAGGCACACACACATACACACAGGCACACGCACGCACACATACACAGGCACACACACACAGGCACACAGACACACACACAGGCACACACAGACACACACAGGCGCACACGCACACAGGCACACAGACACACACACACAGGCACACACACACAGACACACACAGGCACACGCACGCAGGCACACGCACGCACACACATACACACGCACACACAGGTGCACACAGACACACGCAGGCACACACAGGTGCACACAGGCACACATACACACACAGGCACAAACACACACAGGCACGCACATAGACACACACACACGCACACACACAGGCACACACACAGGCACACACACAGGCACACACATGCACGCACACGCACAGACGCAGGCACACACACAGGCACACGCACGCACACGCACGCACACGCACGCACACACACACGCACGCACACAGGCGCACGCACACGCAGGCACACGCACGCACACGCACGCACACACGCAGGCACACACACAGGCGCACGGACGCACACACGCAGGCACACGCAGGCACACGCACGCACAGGTGCACACAGACACAGGCACACAGACACACACACAGGCACAAACACACACACACACACNGGTGCACACACACACACACACAGGCGCACACCTTCCACGGTGACCGTGACGGTGTGCAGCGCCACGCCCTCGCTGTTGACGGCGCGGCACTGGTAGCTGCCGCCGTGTGACAGCGTCGCGTTGCGGATGGCCAGCGTCGTGCCGGGGTCGTGCCGGCCTCGTGCCGGAGCCGTGCCGGGGGTGCGGCGAGGGGGCGGCTTCCTCATCCGACGACAACAACATCCCACCCCACTTGCTCCAGCTCACCTCCGGCGTGGGGCTACGCACACACACACAGGGAACGCACACGCACACACACGCGCGCACGTGTGTGTGTGTGTGTGCACGTGTGTGTGTGTCAGTTGACCCGTGGCACCTGCTGGGTCTGCCCCGTGACCTCCTGCCAGCGGGCGTTCGACACTTCACGTGGTAGCTCAAGGCGCACATGGCCTGGCGGTTGTTGTTGTGTTGCACTTGTGTGTGTGTAGATGTGTGTGTGCGTGTGTGTGGGGAGCGGTAGTGTAGTGGTTAGCGCGCTGCGCTACGAACCCGGCGACACGAGTTCGATTCCCGCTCACGGCCAACACCAACAGTGACGATTATCTGAACCGGTCCCGGGCCTCCCCTAGGTCGACTCAGCCTTAAATGAGTACCTGGTGCGGTGTGTAAACATCGCCACTGGGGAGACAAAGGCAGTCGGGCGTGGTGCTGGCCACCCACCCCCTCGTGTGCCGTTCGTAGGTGCTTGCTAACAGCACTTGCCCCTACAGTCTGTTAAGGCTATACGGGGGTCTTTGTCTTGTGCGTGTGCATGCGTGTGTGTACGTACAGGCCTCGTGTGATGCACGTCAACAGCAGCGTCTCCCCGGTGAGCACCACCTTGCTGCTTGACTCCCCCGCGGGCTCCACGAACACCGGCCGGCTTTTTGACGGACGCTCTGCGTGTGCATCATCCGGGGAGCGGTGGCACAGTGGTTAGCGTCTACACTGCGCTACAAAAGCTGGCCATGAGCCGAGTTTGATTCCCGCCGTAGGGCAACACCGGTGACGGTTATGTGAACACGCGCATACGTACACGTACACGCACACACGTACACACACGTACACACACGCACACACACACACGTACACACACACACGCACACACACACGTCCACACACACACGTCCACGCACACACACACGTCCACACACGCACACACACACACGTACACACACACACACATCTACATGCACACACACACGTACACGCACACGCACACACACACGTACACACACACACGTACACACACACACGTACATACACGTACACACACGTACACACACACACGTCCACGCACACACACGCACACGTCCACACACACACGTACACACACACACGTCCACGCACACACACGCACACACGTCCACACACGCACGTACACACACACGCACACACACACGTACACGCACACACACACGTACGCACACACACACACACACGTACACACACACACACACGTCCACGCACACACACACACGTCCACGCACACACACGCACACACACACGCACACACACGCACACACACACACGTACACACACACANGGACACACACATACACACACACACGTACACACACACGCACACGTCCACGCACACACACACGGCCACACAGACACACACACGTCCACGCACGCACACACACACGTCCACGCACACACACACGCGTCCACGCACACACACGCACACACACACGTCCACGCACACACGTCCACGCACACACACACACGTCCACGCACACACACGTACACACACACACGTCCACACACGCACACACGTACACACACACGCACACACGTACACACACACGCACACGTCCATGCACGCACTTCCCGGCGTTTGCCACCGCTGCCGCCACTCACTGCGTGTGACGACCAGCCGTAGCGGCTGCTTGTAGCGGATGGTGCCCGTGTGCGGGTAGCGCGCGTGGCACACGTAGTCACCCTCGTCGCCGGGGAGCACATTGGCGAAATGCAGGTCACCCTCCGGACCCTGCGTCACTCGCCCATCCAGCGGCACTTTCTCCACGGCTGCGGCGGCGCGGTGGTGGTGGTGGTGGTGGCGGCGGTGGTGGTGGTGGTGGCGGTGGTGGTGGTGGCGGCGGTGGTGGTGGTGGTGGTGGTGGCGGTGGTGGTGGTGGTGGTGGTGGTGGCGGTGTGGTGGTGTGCGGTGGTGGCGGTGGTGGTGGTGGTGGTGGCGGTGGGGTGGCGGTGGTGGCGGCGGAGGTGTGGTGATGGCGGTGGTGGTGGTGGTGGTGGTGGCGGTGGTGTGGTGGCGGTTGTGGTGGGTGGTGGGTGGTGCGTGTGGTGGCGGGGTGGTGGCGGTGGTGGTGGCGGTGGTGTGGGCAGTCGGAGGGCGGCGGGAGGAGGGATTGAGGAGATCGGAATCGTTGTACAGGCAGCAACAATGTTCCACACTGCCCACCAGGGATTATTTGTATGTCTGTCGTGCATAAATAAATATATAATACAAACAGCTCTTTGATTGGTGGAGACCTACTGCCGGGTATAGGAGAGGGGAGGGGCCTAAGGAAGGGGGGTCAGGGGAGGGCCTAAGGGGGGAGGGGCGAGGTAGTTAGCATCTCATAGCCACCGTGATGATGATGATGAGAGACACAGACCTCCTGCACACCAGGCGAGGTAGTCAACATCTCATAGCCAGCGTGGTACTCACAGCTGCAACATCTCATAGCCAGCGTGGTACTCACAGCTGTAACATCTCATAGCCAGCGCAGTACTCACAGCTGTAACATCTCATAGCCAGCGTGGTACTCACAGCTGTAACATCTCATAGCCAGCGTGGTACTCACAGCTGTGACATCTCATAGCCAGCGTGGTACTCACAGCTGTGACATCTCATAGCCAGCGTGGTACTCACAGCTGTACATCTCATAGCCAGCGTGGTACTCACAGCTGTGACATCTCATAGCCAGCGTGGTACTCGCAGCTGTGACATCTCATAGCCAGCGTGGTACTCACAGCTGTGACATCTCATAGCCAGCGGTACTCACAGCTGCTACATCTCATAGCCAGCGTGGTACTCACAGCTGTGACATCTCATAGC
>WFAB01002711.1:5000-28603 GCA_018977245.1 Lethenteron camtschaticum | reverse complement strand
CCACTCACCCACTCGCTCACCCACTCACTCACTCACCCTCTCGCTCACTCACTCACTCACTCACCCACTCACTCACTCACTCACTCACTCGCTCACTCACTCGCTTACTTGCTCAGTCACTCGCTCACCCACTCACTCACCACTCACTCACCCACTCACCCACCCACTCACTCACTCACTCACTCGCTCACTCACTCGCTTACCCACTCGCTCACCCACTTACTCACTCACTCACCACTCACTCACCCACTCACCACCCGCTCACCACTCGCTCACTCACTCACCCACCCACTCACCCACTCACCCACTCACTCACCCACCCACCCACCCACCCACTCACTCACTCACCCACATCACTCACCCACCACCCACTCACCCACCCACTCACTCACCACCACTCACCCACCCACCCACCACTCACCCACCACCCACCCACTCACCACTCACTCACCCACACTCACTCAACCACACTCACTCACCCACCCACTCACACACCCACTCACCCACTCACTCACCTACTCACTCACTCACTCGCTCACTCACTCGCTTACTCACTCGCTCACCACTCACCACTCACCACTCACCCACGCACTCACCCACTCACCCACCCACTCGCTCACACTCACCACTCACTCACTCACCCATTCGCTCACCCACCCGCTCACCCACTCGCTCACCCACTGACTCACCCGCTCACTCACCCACTCACTCATACTCANTCACTCGCTCACTCACTCGCTCACTCACNCGCTCACCCACTCACTCACCTACTCACTCACCCACTCGCTCACTCGCTCACCCTCTCGCTCACTTACCCACTCACTCACTCACCCAGTGACTGACTCACCCACTCACTCACTCACCTACTGACCCACTCACTCACCCACTCACTCACACTCACTCACCCGCTCACCCACTACCTCACCCACTCACCCAACCACTCACCCACTTGCTCACCCACTCGCTCACCCTCTCGCTCACCCACCCACTCACCCACTCACTCGCTACTCACCCACTCACTCGCTCGCTCGCTCACTCACTCACTCACCCACTCACTCACCTACTCACTCACTTGCCCACCCACTCACCCACTCGCTCACTCGCTCACTCACTCACTCGCTCACCCACTCGCCCACTCACTCACCCACTCGCCCACTCACTCACCCACTCACTCACCCACTAACTCACCCACTCACCACCCGCTCACTCACCCACTCACTCACCCACACACCCACTCACTCATCCACTCACCCACTCACTCACTCACCCACCCACCNACTCACCCACCCACCCACCCCCCCCCCACCCACTCACTCACCCACCCACCCACTCACTCACCCACCCACTCNCCCCNCCCCTCACCCACCCACCCACNCACCNACCCCCCCACCCACCCACCCACCCACTCACNCCACCCCCCCACCCCTCACCCCCAGCCACCCACTCACCCCCCACCCCCCACCACCCACCCACCCACCCTCACCCCCACCCCCCACCCCTCCCCCCCACCCCCACTCACCCACCCACCCCCCCACCCCCCCCNCTCCCCACCCACCCACCCACTCACCTACTGACCCACTCACTCACCCACTCACCCACCTACCCACCCACTCACCTACTGACCCACCACCCCACCACCCACTCACCCCNCCCCCCCCCCCACCCACCCCCCCCCCCCCCCCCNANCCNNCCCCCNCCCCCCCCCTCCCCCACCCACCCACCCACTCACCTACTGACCCACCCACCCCACCACCCACTCACCCCACCCCCCACCCACCCCCCACCCCACCCCCCACACCCCCCACCCCCACCCACCCCCCACCCACTCACCCCCCTCCCCCCCACCCACCCTCCCCCCCACCCACCCACCCACTCACCTACTGACCCACCCACCCCACCACCCACTCACCCCCCCCCCCCCCCCCCCCCCCAACCCCCCCCCACCCCCCCACNCCCNACCCACCCCCCCACCCACTCACCCCCCNCCCCACCCACCCCTCCCCCCACCCACCCACCCACTCACCTACTGACCCACCCACCCCACCACCCACTCACACCCACCCCCCCACCCACCCCCCCACCNACCCCCCACCCCCCACCCACCCCCCACCCACTCACCCCCCCTCCCCCCACCCACCCCTCCCCCCACCCACCCACCCACTCACCTGCTGACCCACCCACCCCACCACCCACTCACCCCCACCCCCCACCCACCCCCCACCCCACCCCCACCCACCCCCCTGACCCCCCACCCACCCACCCACTCACCCCCCTCCCCCCACCCACCCCTCCCCCCACCCACCCACCCACTCACCTACTGACCCACCCACCCCACCACCCACCCCCCACCCACCCCCACCCCCCACCCACAGGGCTCGAATACCTCCTCTCACGCTCCATCTTGGACGACGACCCCGCCGAGCTCGCCCTCTTTGTCTTCTCGACGCGCACGCTGGCGCCCGCTCCCCTCCGTGCGCTCCTCACCGCCGCGGCACGACGTCCTGGCGAAGCTCGTCGGTTTGCACCGCTTCCAGCGCCAGTTCCTGCCGGACGCGCTCCGCCGATTCCTGCGCTCCGTGCCGGAGCCGCTAGCCGGAGGCGCCTACCTCGAGGCGCTGGTCACCGAGTTCGCTCGTCGCTACTGCGCCTGCAACCTCGGCTGGCGCTCACTGCCGGTGGGGGGGGGGGGGGGGGAGGGGGGGGGGGGGGGGGGGGGGGGGGGGGGGGGGGGGGGGGGGGGGGGGGAGGGGGAGCCGCTAGCGGAGGCGCCTACCTGGAGGCGCTGGTCACCGAGTTCGCTCGTCGCTACTGCGCCTGCAACCCTCGGCTGGCGCTCACTGCCGGTGAGGGAGAGGGGGGAGGGGGGGGGAGGGGGGGGGAGGGGGGAGGGGGCAGGGGGGAGGGGGGGAGGGGGGAGGGGGGAGCCGCTAGCCGGAGGCCCCTACCTGGAGGCGCTGGTCACCGAGTTCGCTCGTCAATACTGCGCCTGCAACCCGGGCTGGCGCTCACTGCCGGTGAGGGGGGGGGAGGGGGGGGTGGGAGGGGGGGGAGGGGGGGGAGGGGGGGGGGGAGGAGGAGGGGAAGGGGGGGAGGGGGGCAGGGGGGAGCCGCTAGCCGGAGGCGCCTACCTCGAGGCGCTGGTCACGGAGTTCGCTCGTCGATACTGCGCCTGCAACCCTCGGCTGGCGCTCACTGCCGGTGAGGGGGGGGGGAGGGGGTGGGAGGGGGTGGGAGGGTGGGAGGGGGGGGAGGGGGGAGGGGAGGGGGGAGGGGGGAGGGGAGGGGGGGGAGGGGGGAGGGGGAGCCGCTAGCCAGAGCGCCTACCTGGAAGTGCTGGTCACGAGTTCGCTCGTCGCTACTGCGCCTGCAACCCGCGGCTGGCGCTCACCGCTGGTGAGGGAGGGGGGGGGAGGGGGGGGAGGGGGGGGAGGGGGGAGGGGAGGGGGAGGGGGGGAGGGGGNCAGGGGGGAGCCGCTAGCCGGAGGCGCCTACCTCGAGGCGCTGGTCACCGAGTTCGCTCGTCGCTACTGCGCCTGCAACCCGCGGCTGGCGCTCACTGCCGGTGAGGGGGGGGGGAGGGGGGGAGGGGGGGAGGGGGGAGGAGGGGGGGGAGGAGTAGGAGGAGGGCGAAGGGGGGAGGATGGGGGGGAGGGGGGGAGGAGGAGGGAGGGGAGGGGGAGGAAGGGGAGGGGGAGGAGGAGGGGGAGGAGGAGGAGGGGGAGGAGGGGGGAGGAGGAGGAGGGAGGAGGGGGGGAGGGAGAGAGGGAGGAGGGGGGAGGAGGGGGAGGAGGGGGAGGGGGAGGAGGAGGGGGGGAGGAGGAGGGGGAGGGGGAGGGGGGAGGAGGGGGAGGGGGGAGGGAGGAGGGGGGGGAGGAGGGGGAGGGGGGAGGAGGAGGGGAGGAGGAGGGGGAGGAGAGGAGGGGGAGGAGGGGAGGAGGAGGAGGGAGGGGGAGGGAGAGAGGGGAGGGGAGGGAGGGGGGGGGAGGAGGGGAGGGGAGGAGAGGAGGAGGAGGAGGGGGGAGGGGCTCTGCCTGTGATCATCACAACGCTGCACCCAGCTTCCCCCAACCGGAGTTCATCCCCACAAACCTCCTGTCTCTCTCTGCGTCTCTCTCTGCTTGTGTGTCTGTGTGTCTCTCTGTCTCTGTGTGTCTCTCTGTGTCTGTGTGTCTCTGTGTCTGTGTGTCTCTCTCTGTCTCTGTGTGTCTCTGTTTCTCTCTGCGTCTCTCTCTGTGTCTCTCTCTGTGTCTCTCTCTCTCTCTGTCTCTCTGCACTCTCTGTGTCTCTGTGTCTCTCTCTGCGTCTCTCTGCGTCTTCTCTCTCNGTGTCTCTCTGTCTCTGTCTCTCTGTGTCTCTCTGTCTCTCTGTCTCTTTGTGTCTCTCTCTGTGTCTCTCTGTGTCTCTCTCTGCGTGTGTCTCTGTGTCTCTCTGCGTCTCTCTCTGCGTCTCTCTGTGTCTCTCTCTGCGTCTCTCTCTGCGTCTCTTTGTGTCTCTCTCTGTGTCTCTCTCTCTCTGCGTCTCTCTGTCTCTCTCTGTCTCTCTCTCTGTGTGTCTCTCTGTCTCTGTCTCTCTGTGTCTCTCTGTGTCTCTCTCTCTCTCTGCGTCTATCTGTGTCTCTCTGTGTCTCCGTGTCTCTCTCTGTCTCCCTCCGTGTGTCTCCCTCAACCACGCGTCCATCTCAATCCTACGCCGTTCGCACAAACCTCACCCTCTCACCTCTCCCCCCTGCCCTCCCTGCCCCCCTGCCCCCCTGCCCCCTGCCCCCCTGCCCCCCTGCCCCCTGCCCCCCTGCCCCTCTGCCCCCCCCCAGACGTGGTGTACGTGCTGTGCTACTCGCTCATCCTCCTGTCGGTCGACCTGAACAGCCCGCACGTCAGAAACAAGATGTCCAAGCGCGAGTTCATCCGCAACACGCGGCGAGCCGCCCCGATACGAGCCCAGACTTGGCGGGGCACCTCTACGACAATGTCTACCTGGTGGGGCACGTGGCACCCACGTGACCAGGGGGGTGGGTGGGGTGGGTGGGTGGGGTGGGGTGGNTGGCATCTCTACGACAACGTCTACCTGGTGGGCATGTGGCACCCACGTGACCAGGGGTGGGTGGGGTGGGTGGGGTGGGTGGGTGGGTGGATGGGGGGTGGCATCTCTACGACAATGTCTACCTGGTGGGGTGGCACCCACGTGACCAGGGGGGGTGGGGTGGGTGGGGTGGGTGGGGGTGGCATCTCTACGACAATGTCTACCTGGTGGGGCATGTGGCACCCACGTGACCAGGGGGTGGGGTGGGTGGGTGGGTGGGTGGGTGGGGTGGGTGGGTGGGGGTGGGGTGGGTGGGTGGGGTGGGGTGGGGTGGGGTGGGGTGGGTGGGGTGGGTGGCATCTCTACGACAACGTCTACCTGGTGGGGCACGTGGCACCCACATGACCAGGGGGTAGGGTGGGTGGGGTGGTGGGTGGGTGGGTGGGTGGGTGGGTGGGTGGGTGGGTGGCATCTCTACGACAACGTCTACCTGGTGGGGCACGTGGCACCCACATGACCAGGATGGGTAGGGTGGGTGGGGTGGGTGGGTGGGTGGGTGGGTGGGTGGGGTGGGGTGGCACGTGGGGTGGGGTGGGTGGGTGGGGGTGGGTGGCACCTCTAGCGAGGGCAAGATGGAGCGGATGGGAATTGGTCCCCACACTTTTGGTGGTGGTGGCGGTGGTGGTGGTGGCGGTGGTGGTGGTGGTGGCGGCGGCGGTGGTGGTGGTCACGTGGGGTGGGGTGCGGTTGAATCTCAGCTGGAGTGTTTCTATTGAGCGGCTGTCAGGCCCCGGCCACTGAGCTGCTGATGTATCGTCATCGTCATCATCGTCATCATCGTCGTCATCATCATCATCGTCATCAACATCATTATCGTCGTCATCATCGTCATCATCATTGTCGTCATCGTCATCATCATCATCGTCGTCATCATCGTCATCATCGTCGTCATCATCATCATCGTCGTCGTCATCATCATCATCGTCATCTTCATCATCGTCATCATCGTCGTCATCATTATCATCGTCATCATCGTCGTCATCGTCGTCATCGTCATCGTCGTCATCGTCGTCATCGTCATCATCGTCATCATCGTCGTCATCATCATCATCGTCATCATCGTCGTCATCATTATCGTCGTCATCATCATCATCATCGTCGTCATCTTCATCATCATCGTCGTCATCATCAACATCATCAACATCATCAACATCGCCATCAACATCGTCATCATCGCCATCAACATCATTATCATCGCCATCATNACAACGTCAACATCGTCGTCGTCGTCAGCGTGTTGACTATTGACAAACACTTTTCTTTCAACCTCCTGCTTCTTCTTGTTGTTGTTTAGTTTTGTGGTGGAGGTTCACGAAGGGCGATTCTATGGCTGTATCTGTAAATAACTAAGATGTTTAATAAATAATAAAAATAATAAATCTTCTAGATCGTCATCACGATGAGCGCGTCTTAAGCGACTTGCGGATTGCACGTGGATGGGTGAGTGAGTGGGTGGGTAAGTGAGTGAGTGAGTGAGTGGGTGAGTGAGTGGGTGGGTGAGTGAGAGTGAGTGGTGAGTAGTGTAGAGGGTGAGGAGTGAGTGAGTAGGGTTGTGAGTGGNTGGGTGAGTGGTGGTGGGTGGTGGGTGGGTGGGTGAGTGAGTGGGTGGGTGAGTGAGTGAGTGAGTGGGTGAGTGGTGGGTGGTGAGTGGGTGGTGAGTGAGTGGTNAGAGTGGTGAGAGTGAGTGGGTGAGTGGTGGTNGGTGGGTGAGTGAGTGGGTGGGTGGGTGGGGTGGTGAGTGAGTGAGTGGGTGAGTGGNTGGGTGGGGTGGGTGGTGAGTGAGTGGGTGGGTGGTGAGTGGGTGGGTGAGTGGGTGGGTGAGTGGGTGGGTGGTGGTGAGTGGGTGGGTGAGTGAGTGGGTGAGAGTGGTNAGTGAGTNAGTGAGTNGGTGAGTGGGTGGGTGAGTNGTGAGTGGTGAGTGGGTGAGTNGGTGGGTGCCAAGTGAGTGCGTGGTGAGTGGGTGGGTGAGTGGGTGGTGAGTGGTNAGTGGGTGGTGTGAGTGAGTGGGTGGGTGAGTGAGTGAGTGGGTGGGTGAGTGATGGGAGTGGGTGGTGAAGTGGGTGGGTGGGTGAGTGGTGAGTGAGCGANTGGGTGAGCGAGTGGGTGGGTGGGTGGGTGGGTGAGTGGGTGAGTGAGTGAGTGAGTGGGTGGTGGGTTGTNAGTGAGTGAGTGGGTGAGTGGNTGAGTGGGTGGGTGAGTGGTGATGGTGGGTGAGTGAGTGGTGGGTGAGTGAGTGGTGGGTGAGTGAGTGAGTGAGTGGGTGAGTGAGTGAGTGGTGGTGGGTGGGGTGGGTGGGTGAGTGAGTGAGTGAGTGGTGGTGAGGTGAGTGGTGGGTGAGTGGGTGGGTGGGTGAGTGGGTGGGTGGTGAGTGGGTGGGTGAGTGGGGTGGTGAGTGGGTGGGTGAGTGAGTGGGTGGGTGGGTGGGTGGGTGGATGGGTGAGTGGGTGACACGGGCTGCAGAAGGTGGATGGTGGGTGAGTGGGTGGGTGAGTGAGTGGGTGGGTGAGTGGGTGGGTGAGTGGGTGGGTGAGTGGGTGAGTGGATGGGTGAGTGTAGTGAGGGGTGGGTGAGTGAGTGGTGGGTGAGTGAGTGAGTGATGGTGGGTGAGTGAGTNGNTGGTGGGGGAGGGAGTGAGTGAGTNGTNAGAGTGTGGTGAGTGAGTGGGCTGAGTGGTGAGTGGGTGAGTGGTGGGTGAGTGTGGGTGGGTGAGTGGGTGGGTGGGTGGTGGGTGAGTGGGTGGGTGAGTTGGGGGGTGAGTGGGTGGGTGGGTGAGTGAGTGTGCGGGGGAGTGGTGAGTGGGTGGGTGAGTGGGTGTGGTGGNTGGGTGAGTGAGTGGTGAGTGGGTGGGTGGGTGAGTGAGTGGGTGAGTGAGTGGTGAGTGGGTGGGTGGGTGAGTGAGTGAGTGTGGTGATGTGAGTGGGTGAGTGTGGGTGGTGAGTGAGTGAATGGGTGAGTGAGTGGGTGAGTGGGTGAAACGGGCTAGAGAAGAGACGGACTGATGGATGAGTGGGTGACACGGGTTCCAACTCCATCCATTCATCAACTGACTCCAACTGCACAGTAGCTTCAAGGAGCACCTAGCCTGGCACTGCCCGGTACATCCTTCACGAGCCTCAGCCTCCACAGAGGTCGATCTTGACGGTCATCGACAAGTCCCAAATCAGCTCCATCATCAAAGATCCCCGTGTAGCCTCTAGCAGCTGTAGGGCAAGTGCTGTTAGTAGCAGCAGCACGCCTATGAAGGCACACAGAGGGGGTGGGTGGCCAGCACCACGCCCGGCCGCCTTTGTCTCTCCCCCGTGGCGATGTTCACTACTACACTACACCGCAGGCTGTAGGGAGGCCCAGGACGGCTTCAGATATCAGCTGTCAACCCACACGGTTTAGAACGTTGAGATGTGTATGGTGAGTGTATAGTAGTGTGTNTAAGTGGTTAGTGTGTAGTGTATAGTGTAGTGTTAGTTTAGTGTGTAGTGTGGCAGTGTGTAGTGATAGTGNAGTGGTGTGGTGATTNGTGTAGTAGTGTATGTGTAGTGTATTGTAGTGTATAGTAGTGTAGTAGTGATGTGTAGTGTATAGTGTAGTGTAGTGTAGTGTAGTTATGTGTAGTGNTGTAGTTGTAATAGTAGAGTATGTATAGNGAGTATAGTAGTTAAGTGAGTTGTAGTGTGNGTGAGTGATAGTGTGTATGTGTGTGTATTGTAGTGNGTAGTGTGTGTATGTGTGTGTATGTGTAGTGTAGTGTATAGTGTAGTAGTGTGTNGTGTAGTGTATAGTGNAGTGTGAGTGTAGTGTATAGTAGTGTGTAGTAGTGTGTTAGTATTAGTGTGATAGTAGTAGTAAGTAGTAGTGTAGTGTGTAGTGAGTGTATGTGTGTTAGTGTGTATTGTGTAGTGTATAGTGTGTAGTGTATAGTGNAGTGTGTTGTGTAGTGTATAGTATGTGTATAGTGTAGTGTATAGTGAGTGTATAGTGTGTGTATAGTGTATAGTAGTGTAGAGTATGTGAGTGTATAGTGNAGAGTATAGTAGTGTATAGTGTAGTGCGATANTGTAGTGTATAGTGTGTATAGTGTAGTATAGTGTGATGTAGTGTATAGTAGTGTAGTGTTAGTGTAGTGTGTAGTGTATAGTNTAGTGATGNTGTATNGTGTAGTGTTAGTGTAGTGTNGNNTAGTGTATGTGTAAGTGTAGTGNNGTAGTGTATGTGTGTATGTAGTAGTGTATTAGTGTAGTGNATATAGTAGTGTAGTGTAGTAGTGTAGTGTATAGTGTAGTGTAGTGTAGTGTATAGTGTATAGTGTAGTGTATGTGTAGTAGTGNAGTATAGTGTATAGTGTAGTGTNGTGTGTAGTAGTGTATAGTGTAGTAGTGTGTAGTGTATAGTGTNTAGTGTGTGTNTAGTGTATCGTGTATGANGTGTAGNAGTGTATAGTGTAGTAGTGTATAGTGTAGTGTGTGTATAGTGTATGTATAGTGTAGTGTATAGTGTAGTGAAGAGAGAGAGACACAGAGACATTGCTTGGTGTTTTATTTGATTCGGTGTGACCCAGGCAGGAACTCCGGAGGGTTTAGAATTGGAAGTCGTCAAAGTTCTAGCAATCGGTCACTGGCAATTCGTTGCTTCAATCAGTTGCAGCAATCAGTTGCGGCAATTTGTAGCGGCAATTAGGGCGTCAAACAACAACGGCATCGCGTGGGTGACGATGGGGTGGAAAAAACAACAATCTATCACAGACGTGAATGACGCGAAACAATTAAACATAATCTTGAATATTCTTGGTTCTTTCGGTAAAGTCACGTAGAAGGGAAATAATAATAAAATAAAACAATAAAATACAATTCTCACGACGTTTCGGCCACAACGCAAGCAGCCGTCCTCAGGTGAAGNACGCAGCTTATTCTCCAAGCGTGTTCATCTTCACCTGAGGACGGCTGCTTGCGTTGTGGCCGAAACGTCGTGAGAATTATTTNATGTTTTTATTTTATTATTTTATTACTTCCCTTCTACGTGACTTTACCGAAGAAAAGAATGAATCCTGCTGCAGTCACGAATTCAAATCCGAAAAAAAAAANATNATGANGTAGATGATGNTGTTGATGTTNATGATGTTNATGATGTNTNTNGATATGATGTTATGATGATGATGATGATGTTATGATGATGTGACNTGACGCTGTTTTCCGACNATGTTCTTATGAGGATGTTGNTGATGAAGAANTATNTATTGTTTNATTTTTATTATTTNATTATTTTCATGACTTTACCGAAAGAACCTAATTGAAGATGANTCCNTGCTGCATCACGTGTTATGNTGATGATTTATGTGGTTGATGTTGATGATTGTGATGATGACTATGATGATGATTTTGAGTGATGATGTTGATGATNTGATGATGATGTTGGATGTTTTACATGTTCTTCTTCAGAGGATGTANTCNAATATNTNATTTTGTTTNATTTTNATTTTCCCTTCNACNTGACTTTAAAGAACCANGAAGATTTCCNTGNANTCACGAANGTTTATCCGAAGATGATGTTGATGATGATGAGATGATGATGTTGATGATGATGATGATGATGTTGATGATGATGTTGATGATGTGATGATGATGTTGATGATGTGAATGACGCTGTCTTTCCGACAGACCTGCTTCACCTGAGGATTGCGTTGTGGCCGCGTCGTGAGAATTGTATTGTATTATGTTTACTTTTATTATTTTATTATTTTCCCTTCTACGGACTTTACCGAAAGAACCAAGAAGATGAATCCCTGCAGTCACGAAAGCTTTAAATCAAAACATAATCTTGAATGTTTAACTGGTTAGACCCTGACCTGCGAATGGTAGGATGGTTATCTCAGTGTTGGGTCGAGGGGTGTCAATGGAGATGCATTGACGGAGGAGGAGGGGGGGAGGAGGGGGGAGGAAGAGGGGGGGAGGGGGAGGAGAAGGGGGGAGGAGGGGGGAGGAGGAGGAGGGGGGGGAGGAGGGGGGAGGAAGAGGGGGGAGGGGGGAGGAGAAGGGGGGAGGAGGGGGAGGGGGGAGGAGGGGGAAGAGGAGGGGGGAGGAGGGGGGGAGGAGAAGGAGGAGGGGGAGGAGGAGGAGGGGGGGGGAGAAGGGGGGAGGAGGGGGGAGGGGGAGGAGGGGGAGGAGGAGGGGGGAGGGAGGAGAAGGGGGGAGGAGGGGGGGAAGGAGGAGGAGGGGGGAGGAGGGGGGAGGAGGGGGGAGGAGGAGGGGAGGAGGAGGGAGGAGGGGAGGAGGGGGAGGAGGGGGAGGAGAAGGGGGTGAGGGGGAGAGGAGGGGGGAGGAGAAGGAGGAGGGGGAGGAGGAGGAGGGGGAGGAGGAGGAGGGGGGAGGAGGGGGAGGGGAGGAGGAGGAGGGGAGGAGGAGGGGGTGAGGAGAAAGAGGGTTGGAGGAGGGTGAGGAAGGGGGAGGTAGGGGTGGGGGGGGAGAGGAGGAGGTTTAGGATGGGGAGGTTGATGCTTGTAGCCGGAGGTTGAGGAGGAGGAGGATGAAGGAGGAGGAGGATGAGGAGGTTCAGGTTGAGGTTGAGGATGAGGAGGTTGAGGATGAGGAGGTTGAGGATGACGACGCTCAACAGCGGCACGGTCCGTGGCTGAGATGTCCGCCACTTTGTCCGCGACTCGCAGCGCGCAGATGAGCAGCACCTGCGCGAGGGCGTCGCGCCGTTCGCTCTCCACGGAGGCGCGCGGACAGAGCGCCCGCTCCTCCATGAGGCGCACCAGCTCCCTCGCCCTCTCCTCGCCCTCCTCCTCGTAAACCTCCCCGCCATCGTTCCCTCTCACCCCGGCGCCCTCCTCCCGCCCCCACGGCCCCTCGTCTGCCGTCTCCGTCCCGGTCTTAGTCCCAATCCCGGTCGTAGGCCCAGGCCCGGTCTTGGTCCCTCTCCCGCTCGTGCTCCCGTCCCCGGCGCCGTGGAAGAGCCGGCGGACGCACAGGACGAGCGGGAAGCCGAACCGCTCGCGGTAGAGGCGGCACGCGCGGCCCATGCGCCGCCTGGTGGCGACGTCCGCGGCCGGAGGGCCGTCCCGGCACTCGCGTGCTCCCGGGCCGAGTCGTCGTCTTCGCCTACCGAGGGCTCCGGGCGCAAGTTGTCGTCTTCCCCTACCGAGGGCTTCGGGCCCAAGTCTCCAGCGGAGCCTCCAAAGGGCTCTAGGCCCAAGTCTCCGTCTTCCCTTCCGAGGGCTCTAGGCCCAAGACTCCGTCTTCCCCTCCAAAGGGCTCTAGGCCCAAGTCTCCGTCTTCCCCTCCCGAGGGCTTCGGCCCAAGTCTCCGTCTTGCCCTCCAAAGGGCTCTAGGCCCAAGTCTCCGTCTTCCCCTCCCGAGGGCTTCGGGCCCAAGTCTCCGTCTTCCCCTCCAAAGGGCTCTAGGCCCAAGTCTCCGGCGGAGCCTCCAGAACCACCGTGGAGCTCCCCGTCGTTGTCGGTCGCCAGCTCCGGGTAGCAGCGGAGAAGGCCGTCTGGGCTACGGAGAGGGGGGAGACGAGGGAGGGAGGTGGTGGGAGAGGAAGTTTGCAGAGCTCTCCCACGCTTGCCGAAAGGAAACGCACACCGACGCCATCACGCCGCACAGAAGTGCCCTCTCATCAAGGGGCTCATAGGTCGGGCTAAGAAAGCGTCAGATGGCGACGGACGAAACGCGCTAAAGCAGCGCTGCAATTGAACGGTTACAATGATGGTCAAATCAACAGGGCGCTCAAAGCCTGAAAGCAAATCGAATAACACGAGCGTTGAAACTGACCAAGTCATTTAAAACTCTTACTGGTAAGAACCTCCTGGTTACACCAGCCCACAGGGGATTATCGTGTCCGTCCGTCTGTCCGTCGTGCATCCAAAAATGGGAGGGGTGGGCTGGTGGAGAGGGGCTGGTTGGGGAGTGGCTGGTCACCCCGTGGTGCCCTTATAAAACTCAACGTTTAACCTACTCACGCCGGCTTGTGTCCGCCCTCACAGTCGGCTATATGTGCGGAATACACCACGCCGCCGTTGACCCTGCAGGCCATTGACCGAGCAACCCAACGTGTTCCTACCAGCTCCCTCCGCAGGAGGAATGTGTTTAAATGCCGTACATTGCGGGAGTAACTGATACACTCGCCACGGCACATAAAATACAGAAACCAATATCTGGTACTAAAGATGTGTAGTGCCGTAAACGGGCCGCACTTACCGGCAGTGGTGAACGGGGCCCATCTGCAGGCGGTACCTCGTACCTAGGCCTCGGCAAGGCAACGTAATTTACCCTTTTTACCGGATAAAAGGTAGGGTCGTTGCTTTTTAACTTTTACCTTGACCATGCATCAATGGGGATTGCCTGTATGCAGGCGATAATACACTACACAATACACTACACACTACACTATACACTACACTACACACTGTGCTATACACTACACTATACACTACACACTACACTATACACTACACCATACACTGTGCTATACACTACACTATACACTACACTATATACTACACTACACACACTATACCCTACACACTACACTATACACTACACTACACACTACACCACTACACACACTATACACTACACACTACACACACTATACACACACTACACTATATACTACACTACACACACTATACACTACACACTACACTACACACTACACACACAGAGTAGTGTACACTACACTATACACTACACTATACACTACACTACCACTACACACTACACACACACTACACTATACACACACTACACTACACANTACACTACACTATACCACACTACACATATACACTNTACTATACACTACACTATACACTACACANTACTATACACTACACTATACACTACACACTATACACTACACACTATACACTACACTATACACTACACTATACACTACTATATACTACACTGTTGTGAAGATGTGGAGGTAGAGGATGAGGAGGAGGTGGATGAGGAGGTTGAGGAGGTGGAGGAGGTGGAGGAGGAGGTGGAGGAGGNTGAGTTGGAGGAGGAGGAAGAGGTGGGTGAGGAGGAGGTGGAGGATGAGGTGGAGGAGGTGGAGGATGAGGTGNAGGAGAGTTGGAGGAGGAGGTGGAGGAGGAGCTGGAGGAGGACGATGAGGAGGTGGAGGATGAGGAGGTTGAGGAGGAGGAAGAGGTTGAGAGAGGTAGGAGATGAGGTGGAGGAGGAGGAGGTGGAGGTTGAGGATGAGGAGGTTGAGAAGGAAGATCAGGAGGAGGTGAGTGGAGGAGGTTGAGGAGATGATGTTGAGGATGATGAGGAGTCTGTGAACTCACCATCAGGAGGCAGCGAGTGGAGGAGGAAGGCCGTGAAGGCCGCCAGGAGCCGCTGTGAGGAGATGTAGGAGGTGGAGAGNTGGAGGAGGTGGAGGAGGTTGATGATGATGATGATGAGGAGTCTGTGAACTCACCATCAGGAGGCAGCGAGTGAGGAGGAAGGCCGTGAAGGCCGCCAGGAGCCGCTGGNTGAGGAGATGTAGGAGGTGGAGAGTGGAGGAGGTGGAGGAGGTTGATGATGATGATGATGAGTCTGTGAACTCACCATCAGGAGGCAGCGAGTGTAGGAGGTTTAGGAGGTTGATGATGATGATGAGGAGTCTGTGAACTCACCATCAGGGGCAGCGAGTGGAGGAGGTTTAGGAGATTGATGATGATGATGATGATGAGCCTGTGAACTCACCATCGGGAGGCAGCGAGTGGAGGAGGAAGGCCGTGAAGGCCGCCAGGAGCCGCAGGTTGAGGAGATGGAGGAGGTGGAGGAGATGGAGGAGGTGGAGGAGGTTGATGATGATGATGATGAGTCTGTGAACTCACCATCAGGAGGCAGCGAGTGTAGGAGGTTTAGGAGGTTGATGATGATGATGATGAGTCTGTGAACTCACCATCAGGAGGCAGCGAGTGTAGGAGGTTTAGGAGGTTGATGATGATGATGAGGAGTCTGTGAACTCACCATCGGGAGGCAGCGAGTGGAGGAGGTTTAGGAGGTTGATGATGATGATGATGAGTCTGTGAACTCACCATCAGGAGGCAGCGAGTGTAGGAGGTTTAGGAGGTTGATGATGATGATGAGTCTGTGAACTCACCATCAGGAGNCAGCGAGTGTAGGAGGTTTAGGAGGTTGATGATGATGATGAGGAGTCTGTGAACTCACCATCGGGAGGCAGCGAGTGGAGGAGGAAGGCCGTGAAGGCCGCCAGGAGCTGCTCCAGGCCCGCGAAGGGCCGCGTGGCCCAGGCCGTCGCCGCGGCCAGCGGACACCGCTCCAGCGCGTTGCCAAACGCCGCCGTGAAGTCGGGGCAGCTCATGGCGTTCACGCGGTCCATGCCTCCAGCTAGCCTCTCAATATCTCACTATGTCACTATCTCACTATCTATCTCACTATCTCACTATGTCTCTATGTCTCTTCACTATCTCACTATCTCACTATCTCTCTATCTCACTATCTATCTCACTATCTCACTATGTCTCTATGTCTCTCACTATCTCACTATCTCACTATCTCACTATCTCACTATCTATCTCACTATCTCACTATGTCTCTATCTCACTATCTCACTATCTCACTCACTATCTCACTATGTCACTATCTCACTATCTATCTCACTATCTCACTATGTCTCTATGTCTCTCACTATCTCACTATCTCACTATCTCTCACTCTCTCTTTCACTATCTCGCTATCTCACTATCTCACTCACTATCTATCTCTCACTATCTCACTATCTCTATCTCTCTCACTATCTCTCTCACTCTCTCACTATATCACTATCTCACTATCTCACTATCTCACTCACTATCTCACTATCTCTCTCTCACTATCTCTCACTATCTCACTATCTGGCTGCGGCCAGCGGACACCGCTCCAGCGCGTTGCCAAACGCGGCCGTGAAGTCGGGCAGCTCATGGCGTTCACGCGGTCCATGCGTGGGTGGGTGGGTGGGTGGGTTGGTGGGTGGTTGGTGGGTGGGTTGGTGGGTGGGTGAGTGGGTGAGTGGGCAAGTGAGTGAGTGGGTTGGTGGTGAGTGAGTGGGTGAGTGGGTAAATGGATGGGTGAGTGGGTGGGTGAGTGAGTGAGTGGGTGAGTGAGTGAGTGGGTGGGTGAGTGAGTGGGTGAGTGAGTAAGTGGATGGGTGAGTGGGTGGGTGAGTGAGTGGGTGGGTGAGTGGGTGAGTAAGTGGATGGGTGAGTGGTGGGTGAGTGAGTGGGTGGGTGAGTGGGTGACAGATCAAAGTTCTGCTCACTGGAGGGTTGCATTCCGTCTACGATCAAACAAAGACAAAGATCCCCCGTGTAGCCTTGACAAAGCAGTCTCACTCCATGGGGCAAGTGCTGTTTGACAGCAGCCTGCACGATACAGTGGGTGACCAACATCACACCCGACCGCCTTTGTCTCCCCCAGTGCTAGCGATGTTCACTACACACCACCGCTACACCAGCTACTCGTTTGAGGCTGAGTCGACCTAGGGGAGGCCCAGGACCGGTTCAGGGAATCGTCACCGGTGTTGTTGGCCGTGAGCGGGAATCGAACTCGGGTCGCCGGGTTCGTAGCGCAGCGTAGCGCTAACCGCTGCCCACCGCTCCCCACACACAGTGACACACACAGTGACACACACAGTGACACACACAGTGACACAGTGACACACACACAGTGACACACACACAGTGACACACACACACACACAGTGACACNCACAGTGACACACACAGTGACACACACACACAGTGACACACACACACAGTGACACACACACACACAGTGACACACACACACACAGTGACACACACACAGTGACACACACAGTGACACACACACAGTGACACACACACACACAGTGACACACACACACAGTGACACACACACACAGTGACACACACACACAGTGACACACACACACAGTNACACACTATGGAGTACACACACACACACAGTNACACACACACACAGACACACACACACAGTTGTGTACACACACACACANTGACACACACACACACNGACACACACACACNGTGACACACACACACGTGACACACACACATGCCCCCCCCCACACAGTGACACACACACACACACAGTGACACGCAACGTTCAGCACCACAGTTGTATATTTGCTCGGCTTGGCAACCCCCCCCGTGCCCCTCCCCTCGTGCCCCCCCCGTGCCTCCTCCGCCCCCCCCCCCGTGTCCCCCTCCCCTCGCGTCCCCCCTCCCCTCGTGTCCTTCACCCCCCGGTGCCCCTCCCCCCGTGCCCCCCCCATGTGTCCCCCCCCGTGTCCCCCCTCCCTCGTGTCCTTCACCCCCCGGTGCCCCTCCCCCGTGCCCCTCCCCTCGTGCCCCCCCCGTGCCTCCTCCGCCCCCCCGTGTCCCCCCTCCCTCGCGTACCCCCCTCCCCTCGTGTCTCACACCCCCGGTGCCCCTCCCCCAGTGCCCCCTCCGCCCCCCCCGTGCCCCCTCCGCCCCCCCCGTGCCCCCTCCGCCCCCTCCCCTCGCGTCCCCCCTCCCCTCGTGTCCCCCACCCCCCGTGCCCCTCCCCCTCCTCCACCCCCTCCCTGAACTCGTGACCCGCTCCAAGGCAGCCTCACTCCCACGTGATGCACCACTCGTCCACAAGGAGGGCAACGTTCAGACGACAACGTTCAGGCAACGTTCAGGCGACGTTCAATTCGCTTGTCAAATCTCTCACAACGACGGCAACGTTCAGGCAACATCCAGACAACGTTTAATTCGCTTGTCAAATATCTCAATGACGGCAACGTCCAGGCAACGTTCAGGCAACGTTCAGGCAACGTTTAATTCGCTTGTCAAATATCTCAATGACGGCAACGTCCAGGCAACGTCCAGGCAACGTTCAGGCAACATCCAGGCAACGTTTAATTCGCTTGTCAAATATCTCACAGTGACGGCAACGTTCAGCAACGTTCAGGCAACATCCAGACAACGTTCAATTCGCTTGTCAAATCTCTCACAATGACGGCAACGTTCAGCCAACGTTCAGCCAACGTTCAGCCAACGTTCAGGTAACGTTTAATTCGCTTGTCAAATATCTCACAATGACGGTAACGTTCAGGCAACGTTCAGGCAACGTTCGTGCCCAGGGGCTCCGCACCCCCCTCCCCCCCCCCCTATCGACGGCCCAGGGTATGGGGTTCACGACATTGCGGGCTAGAATTTGGGGTTAGCGGTTAACAGGGGTCAGAGGTTAGAGGTCAGCTGAGTTAGCGCGGTTAGGAGTTTGCAGTTAAGGGTTAGAGGTCAGTGTTAGAGGTCAAGGGTTAGCGGTTAGGAGTTAGCGGTTATAGGGTTAGCGGTCAAGGGTTAGAGGTTAGGAGTTAGCGGTTAAGGGTTAGAGGTCAAGGTTAGCGGTTAGGAGTTAGGGGTTATAGGGGTTAGCGGTTAAGGGTTAGAGGTCAAGGGTTAGCGGTTAGGAGTTAGCGGTTATAGGGGTTAGCGGTCAAGGGTTAGAGGTCAAGGGTAAGCAGTTAGGAGTTAGCGGTTATGGGGGTTAGCGGTTAAGGGTTAGAGGTCAAGGGTTAGCGGTTAGGAGTTAGCGGTTATGGGGTTAGGGGTCAAGGGTTAGCGGTTATGGGGGTTAGAGGTCAAGGGTTAGCGGTTAGGAGTTAGCGGTTATGGGGGTTAGGGGTCAAGGGTTAGCGGTTATGGGGTTAGAGGTCAAGGGTTAGCAGTTAGGAGTTAGCGGTTATGGGGTTAGGGGTCAAGGGTAAGCAGTTATGGGGGTTAGGGGTCATGGGGGTTAGCGGTCAAGGGTTAGACGTTAAGCGACTAAAAAACTCCACGCGACACCTGTCATGGCCGCCCCACGCCGTGACATCACGCACACTGGGGGGGGTTAGCGGGAGCCCGGGGGACCGCGTCCATGTGATGGGGGCGGTGTGGTGGTGGTGGTGGTGGCAAATCACCGCGTGGTCCTCAATACACCTGGGAATAGAGATGCCTGCGTTAGTGATGGTGGTGATGGTGGTGGTGATGGTGGTGGTGGTGGGGGTGGTGATGGGGGTGGTGATGGGGGTGATGATGATGGTGGTGGGGGTGGTGGGGGTGGTGATGGTGGTGGTGGTGGTGATGGTGAGTGGTGGTGGTGGTGATGGTGATGGTAGTGGTGATGGTGGTGATGGTTGATGAGTGGTGGTGGTGATGGTGGTGGTGGTGGATGATGGTGGTGATGGTGGTGATGGTGGTGGTGATGGTGGTGGTGGTGATGGTGGTGGTGGTGGTGATGGTGATGGTGGTGATGGGTGATGGTGGTGGTGATGGTGATGGGGTGATGGTGATGATGGTGGTGGGGGTGGTGATGGTGGTGGGGTGGTGATGGTGGTGGTGATGGTGGTGGTGATGGTGGTGATGGTGGTGATTGGGGTGGTGGTGATGGTGGTGTGGGGGTTGTGGGNTGATGGGGTGGTGGTGATGGGGGTGGTGGTGATGGTGGTGATGGTGGTGGTGATGGTGGTGGTGGTGATGGTGTGGTGGTGATGGTGGTGGTGATGGTGGTGATGGTGGTGATGGTGGTGGTNATGGTGATGGTGGTGATGGTGGTGGTGATGGTGGTGATGGTGGTGATGAGTGGTGATGAGTGGTGATGGTGGTGGTGATGGTGGTGATGTGGTGGTGATGGTGGTGGGGTGGTGATGGTGGTGGTGGTGGTGATGGTGGTGATGGTGTGGTGATGGTGGTGGGGGTGTGGGGATGATGGGGTGGTGATGGTGGTGGTGATGGTGGTGGTGGTGGTGATGGTGGTGGTGATGGGGTGGTGGTGTGGTGGTGATGGTGNTGGTGATGGTGGTGNTGGGGGTGGTGGTGGTGATGGGTGGTGTGATGGTGGTAGGGGTGGTGGTGGTGGTGGTGGTGATGGGGGGATGGTGGTGATGGTGATGGGGTTGTGGGGATGGTGGTGGAGGTTATGGTGATGATGGTGGTGATGGTGGTGGTGGGGGTGGTGGGGGTGGTGATGGCCCACCATCACTTAGGCCCGCGGTAAGCTGCCTCCTTCCCCGTCTTGAGCAGCGTCTCCAGCAGCAGCTGCGTGCTGTGCTGAGACTCGATCACCACCAACTGTTGGAAGGTCGATCTCGAACTGGACCCCTGGGTTACACAACAACAACAACAACCACAACAACAAAGATGTTGACTACCTCGCCTGGTGCACAGGAGGTCGTGGGTTCAATCCCAGACCCTGAGAGATGTTGACTACCTCGCCTGGTGCACAGGAGTTTGTGGTTCCATCTCAAACTACCCCTGGGTTACACCACCACCACAACAACAGCAACCACAACAACAACCACAACAATAAAAGATGAAAAAAATACGAAAGATGTTGACTACTTCGCCTGGTGCACAGGAGGTCGTGGGTTCAATCCCAGACCCTGAGAGATGTTGACTACCTCGCCTGGTGCACAGGAGTCGTGGGTTCTATCCCTGACACTGAGAGATGTTGACTACCTCGCCTGGTATGCAGGAGGTTGTGGTTCAATCCCAGACACTGAGAGATGTTGACTACCTCGCCTGGTACACAGGAGGTCGTGGTTCAATCCCAGACACTGAGAGATGTTGACTACCTCGCCTGGTACACAGGAGGTCGTGGGTTCGATCCCAGACACCACAGCGGCCTGAGATGTCAACTACCTCGCCTGGTACACAGGAGGTTGTGGGTTCGATCCCAGACACTGAGAGATGTTGACTACCTCGCCTGGTACACAGGAGGTCGTGGTTCTATCCCAGACACTGAGAGATGTTGACAACTCGCCTGGTGCACAGGAGGTCGTGGTTCAATCCCAGACACTGAGAGATGTTAACTACCTCGCCTGGTACACAGGAGGTCGTGGGTTCTATCCCAGACCCTGAGAGATGTTGACTACCTCGCCTAGTACACAGGAGGTCGTGGTTCAATCCCAGACCCTGAGAGATGTTGACTACCTCGCCTGGTATGCAGGAGGTCGTGGGTTCGATCCCAGACACTGAGAGATGTTGACTACCTCGCCTGGTACACATGAGGTTGTGGGTTCAATCCAGACACTGAGAGATGTTGACTACCTCGTCTGGTATGCAGGAGGTCGTGGGTTCAACCCCTGACACTGAGAGATGTTGACTACCTCGCCTGGTATGCAGGAGGTCGTGGGTTCGATCCCAGACACTGAGAGATGTTGACTACCTCGCCTGGTACACATGAGGTTGTGGGTTCAATCCCAGACACTGAGAGATGTTGACTACCTCGTCTGGTATGCAGGAGGTCGTGGGTTCTATCCNAGACACTGAGAGATGTTGACTACCTCGCCTGGTGCGCAGGAGGTCGTGGTTCAATCCCAGACACTGAGAGATGTTGACTACCTCGCCTGGTACGCAGGAGGTCGTGGGTTCTATCCAGACACTGAGAGATGTTGACTACCTCGCCTGGTGCGCAGGAGGTCGTGGGTTCAATCCAGACACTGCGGCTAGAGATGTTGACTACCTCGCCTGGTGCACAGGAGGTCGTGGGTTCAATCCCAGACCCTGAGAGATGTTGACTACCTCGCCTGGTGCACAGGAGGTCGTGGGTTCTATCCCTGACACTGGAGATGTTGACTACCTCGCCTGGTACGCAGGAAGTCGTGGTTCGATCCCAGACCTGAGAGATGTTGACTACCTCGCCTGGTGCGCAGGAGGTCGTGGGTTCGATCCCAGACACTGAGAGATGTTGACTACCTCGCCTGGTACGCAGGAGGTCGTGGGTTCGATCCCAGACACTGAGAGATGTTGACTACCTCGCCTGGTACGCAGGAGGTGTGGGTTCGATCCCAGACACTGACTACCTGCCTGGTCGCAGTCTGGGTTCGATCCCCACTGAGAGATGTTGACTACTCGCCTGTACGCAGGGGTTGTGGGTTCGATCCCAGACACTGAGAGATGTTGACTACCTCGCCTGGTGCACAGGAGGTCGTGGGTTCTCCCAGACACTGAGAATGTTGTCACCTGNTACACAGGAGGTCGTGGGTTCGATCCCNGACACTGGAGATGTTGANTACCTGTGGTCACAGGGGTNGTGGGTTNTCCCAGNCCTAGAGANGTTGATCACCTGGTACACAGGAGGTCGTGGGTTCGATCCCATGACACGTGAGAGTGTTGANTACCNGTGGTAGCTANGTGGGTCAACCACNGACCCTGAGAGATATGCGTACCTCAGGGTAACAGGAGNTTGGGTATCGAGTGCCCANTCCATGTGACTGCCTGCTTCTCAGCGTGCGTGTGATTTGGAGTCGTCTCTCTTCTCTCATCACTCAGTCACGTGTGTGAGACTGTTGATACCACCACGCNACNAGCACCACCACCTATGCCNCCANNCANCTGTGTCNCCGTCACACCACTCAACCACCACACTAGCCACCACTANCACCACTGTGTGCCTCCTAACGTGACCGCCAANAGTCCACCCCCCACCACACACACACCACNACACACNGAANNACCCTTCACCCACACACGACTCACACACCCCACACNTTCCCACACACCCACACCANCACCNACANCACCACACACACCTNACACNACACNCAATCCACACCAACCACCAATCCACNCCTATGTCACACCACACACNACACNCNACANCTNNNNCACNACAACACNACNACACCCNNNACCACCGACTGAACTCCCANCCAAACNATNNNACNACNACCAACCACACNCNCAACTCACCACACACACCAACACACNCANCACNNCTNNACGNACCCCCAGAGNACGCACCCCGACACNCACAACACAAAGACCCNCCCTACACACACACACACACACCACCACCANACACCACNCACCACCACCACGCACATAGACACNCACCACCACCACNCAGACACNCAGTNACACACAGTCAACACACGTACACACACACACCACCACACTCACACACGGTACGCACCACACATCACACGATGTNCACACNCACACACACAGACACACACCNACATCCAGAGGCACCCACACCACNGAGCACACACTGGACACACGCCCTCACCNCACACCACAAATCAGCACNCACAGTGNCACACACCACACACACNGTGTNNAGCANACACNCAACCAGCACAGCACACACAGAGATCACACACACTGTACACACCACGTGGACACACACCACAGACACCACACACACAGNCACACCACNGCACCACACTGAACCCACACACCTGAGAGACACCAGACNCACACAGACACACACACACACACACCNCAGACACACACACCACCGCACACACAGAGCNCACACACAGNCACACACACCGACACACACAGCACACACCACATGACACACACACAGACACCGACACAGTGACCACACACCACACACACCACACACCACACACNCCNCNCACACNCACACACNCATCACACACACAGAACANNCCACNACACNCCACACACACCCACAACACACACACACAGACCACACACACACNCACCACTCACCACACANANAACCACNCACAGATACACACACACACNGACACACACACNACAC
>WFAB01002711.1:0-2500 GCA_018977245.1 Lethenteron camtschaticum | reverse complement strand
TAACACACCGCTCTGCACGGCTGCCATGGACACATTTAGACGTTTCAGGCCACGAGCCTTCGATCACTACAGCGCCCATCAGCCACCACGATGGTTGTTGTTGTAGTATGCCAGGTAGCTGAAAACGAAGTTACGAAGAGTGGGGGGGGGGGGAACAGGGGTAACAGGGGGTAACGGGGGTAACAGGGGGGTAACTTTACCGTCATGGTAACGTGGAATGGACAGCACGCAGCTCCGGCTTGCAGCTGACCGGTGAGTCGGGAGGGGGTCCTGATAGGTGCCAACGCTTCAACTTATAGCTGTCCTAGTGGTGATAGAAAAAAATGGGGCGCCTGACTCGTTAATAATTAACAACAAATTATTATATTTTTTAAACGAATCGCTACGTGTCGGTTGCGACGCTTGCGTGAAAGGGAAACGTTTCTTGTGTTAAAAATATACATCTATCACGGTGAATGTCAACGAAATGTTTTTGTTTTTTAAAAGATAAATGAATATTTTNACTTTTATTTACAGGCGGATGCCGCGGGCGACCGTACGATCTGGCGGGGGCGGGCGGGAGGTGGGGTCCTTCTAATTTATGCAAGGGGGGGGGGGCAAATGAACCAATCAGAAGCGCCGACGACGTCATCTTCAAATTATTTATTTATTCCTGAGAAATCCGAAGTGCTAAGAAGCTCTTTTTGAATCCACGCGCATCACTTTTAACGTTGATTTGAACTTGTGATATTTGGTTTAATGAGTTGCACTTTTCGATGTGGCAATAGCTGACCAACTTTCTATCGGTGATAGTGAGTGAGTGGTGAGTGAGTGAGTGGGTGAATGGNTGGGTGAGTGGGTGGGTGAGTGAGTGAGTGGGTGAGNGTGAGTGAGTGGGTGGGTGAGTGGGTGGGTGAGTGGGTGCGTGAGTGTGAGTGGGTGAGTGAGTGAGTCAGTGGGTGAGTGAGTGAGTGAATGGGTGAGTGAGTGGGTGAGAAGAGTGGACTGGTGGGTGAGTGAGTGGGTGGGTGAGTGGGTGAGTGAGTGGGTGGGTGAGTGGGTGGGTAAGTGAGTGGTGGGTGAGTGAGTGAGTGGTGTGTCGGTGGGTGAATGGGAAACTGGTGGGTGAGTGGGTCGTGAGTGGGTGGTGAGTGGGTGAGTGAGTGAGTGGGTGAGTGAGTGAGTCAGTGGGTGAGTGAGTGAGTGAGTGAATGGGTGAGTGAGTGACACGGGCTAGAGANGAGATGGACTGGTGGGTGAGTGAGTGGGTGGGTGAGTGGGTGAGTGAGTGGGTGAGTGGGTGATTGAGTGAGTGAGTAGATGAGTGCGTGAGTGAGTGGGTGGGTGAGTGAGTGAGTGAGTGAGTGGTTGAGTAAGTGGGTGGGTGAGTGGGTGGGTGAGTGAGTGAGTGGGTGGGTGAGTGAGTGGGTGGGTGGCTGAGTGGGTGAGTGAGTGGGTGAGTGAGTGAATGGGTGAGTGAGTGGGTGGGTNAGTGTGTGAGTGGGTGAATGGGTGGGTGAGTGAGTGAGTGGGTGAGTGGGTGGGTGAGTGAGTCAGTGGGTGGGTTGGTGAGTGAGTGGGTGAGTGAGTGGGTGGGTGAGTGAGTCGGTGGGTGAGTGAGTGGGTGAGTGAGTGGGTGGGTGAGTGAGTGGGTGAGTGAGTCGGTGGTGGGTGAGTGGGTGGGTGAGTTGGTGGGTGAGTGGGTGGGTGGGTGAGTGAGTCGGTGGGTGAGTGAGTGGGTGGGTGAGTTGGTGGGTGAGTGGGTGAGTGGGTGGGTGAGTGAGTGGGTGGGTGAGTAAGNGGCTGAGTGGGTAAGTGGGTGAGTGAGTGGGTGGGTGAGTGAGTGGTGGGTGAGTGGGTGAGTGGGTGGGTTAGTGGGTGGGTGGGTGAGTGAGTCTGCGGGTGGGTGAGTGAGTGGGTGGGTGAGTTGGTGGGTGAGGTGGGTGAGTGGGTGAGTGAGTCGGACTGGTGAGTGAGTGGGTGGGTGAGTTGGTGGTGAGTGGGTGGGTGATGAGTGGGTGGGTAAGTGGCTGAGTGGGTAAGTGGGTGAGTGAGTGGGTGGGTGAGTGAGTGGGTGTGCGGGTGAGTGAGTGGGTGGGTGAGTGGGTGAGTGGGTGGGTTAGTGGGTGGGTGGGTGAGTGAGTCGGTGGGTGAGTGAGTGGTGGGTGAGTTGGTGAGTGGGTGGGTGGGTGAGTGAGTCGGTGGGTGAGTGAGTGGGTGGGTGAGTTGGTGGGTGAGTGGGTGGGTGAGTGAGTGGGTGAGTGGTGGGTGAGTTGGTGGGTGAGTGAGTGGGTGGGTGGGTGAGTGGGTGGGTGAGTGAGTGGGTGGGTAAGTGGCTGAGTGGGTAAGTGGGTGAGTGGGTGAATGGGTGAGTGAGTGACAGGCCAGTGCCAGGCTAGGTGCACCTTGGCAGCAAACAACTGCACGTGTCCAATGAATGAGTAGCTGGCAGATCATTAAGGAAAAGCGTAAAATCTCGTGACGTTGAACTAGCCTCTGAGAAAAACCAAAGTCCCGTGGT